>PVKP010009237.1:0-69156 GCA_004027715.1 Plecturocebus donacophilus | reverse complement strand
AGAGGAAGGGAAGGGAAAAACAAACTTCATGTATAGCAATATATCAACTGTTGTCAGCCAAAGGCTATTGTACATCTCATTTCCAAAGACCATTGGCAATCACTAGAGATATTTTAAGGTTTTGCAATTTGTAAGAAAGAGAGTATTACTGGCTTCTGTTTTTACAATGTACATTTGAGTTCCCATAACAAAGAATTATTCTAGACAAAAGGTCAGAAGTCTGAATGTGTGAAACTCAACACTATTATAATCAGTTAATCAAGGAGAGGATCAAGATCCTAGATATTGTTCCTGCTGTCAAGGAACCTACAATCTATTAAGAAAAGAGGCCAGGCGCGGCACGCCTATTATCCCAGCACTTTGGGAGGCTGAGGCGGGTTGATCACGAGGTCAAGAGATCGAGACCATCCTGGTCAACATGGTGGCGCACGCCTGTAGTCCCAGCTACTCGAGAGGCTGAGGCAGGAGAATTGCTTGAACCCAGGAGGCTGAGGTTGTGGTGAGCTGAGATTGTGCCATTGCACTCCAGGCTGGGTAACAAGAGCAAAACTCTATCTAAAAAAAAAAGAAAAGAAACAAACATACTCGACAGTCAGAGACTGTAAGAAAATAAATGGTAATAATAACTACCATTTGTAATGGGCTGTGTATCAGGCAGTGTACTGAGTATCTTCCATGTATTATTTTATTTAATCATCAGGACAAAATACTGATATGATCCCTGTTTTACTGGTGAAGAAGCACATTTAGCAATGTTACAGAATTTCCCAGGGTGGGGCAGCAGATAAGTTTTGGAGTTGGAATTTAAACACAAATCTTTCTGACTTGAGAGCCACAATGTAAAACTCTTAAGCAATAAAGAACCACATGGAATCTGTGGTCAAGGTGACTTGCTGAGCCTAAGCTTTAATGTAATTATCTTGCTTTAAATGTGTAATAACTTCAAATAAGAAAAATATAGAAAACCACAAATATATAAAGTGGTTCTTTATTATTTGTGGATTCCTTGTCAGTTCTCCCATTTGCTAACATTTATTTGTAACCCCAAAATTATACTTGCAATGCTTTTGTGGTCATTTATTGACATACAGGAAGAGACAGATATTTGAATTACCTGACACACAGGTTCCTAGCTGACGTCAAACAAGGGCATGCTCTGTCTTATTGTTTCAGCTTTCACACTGTAAACAGTGTGTGCTTCATTTATTAATTTGCTAATTTACCACTGACACAAAATAATTGTACATTTTTCTGGGGTGCAGTGTCAGGTATCAACGCATGCATATGTTGTAGAATGATTAAATGAAAATAATTGCCATATTCATCACTTTAATCATTTATCATTTATTTGTGGTGATAACATTCAAAATCTTCTCTTCAACCTCAACAACACAGTGATACCTCCTCTTTACAAAAAATAAATTAGACAGCTGTAGTGGTACACCCCTGTAGTCCCTCTACTTAGGAGACTGAAGTAGGAGGACCTCTCGAGCCGGGAGGTGGAGGCTGCAGTGACCTCAGATTATGCCACTGCACTCCAGTCTGTGCGACGGAGCAAGACCCTGTCTTAAAAAAATATATATTTTCTAGATATCTTGTAATACAACTACATGGCTACTTGCTATAGGCATCCTACTATATAATAGAACACCAGAACTAATTATTCCTGTCTCACTGTAACTTTGTACTCATTGACCAACCTCTCCCAGGACTCGTTAACTCCCTACCCTCCCCAGCCTCTGGCAACCACTATTCCACTCTCCACCTGTATGAAAACAACTTTCTTAGATTCCACGTATGAATGAGGTCATGCATTGCTTGTCTATGTCTTGCTTATTTCACTTGACACAGTATCCTCCGGGTTCATCCATATTTGCAGCAATATTAATCTGTAGATGGGCATTTAAGTTGATTCCATATTTTGTATATTATAAATAGTGCTGCAATAAATGTGACCGCACCTATCTCTTTCACATACTGATTTCATTTCCTTTAGATATATACCTAGTAAAGGGACCCCCATATAGTTTCCCATGATGGCAGTGCTGATATACATTCCAGCCAACAGTGCATAAGAGTTTCCTTTTCTCCATGTTCTCATCCTGCATTTATTTTTCCTCTTTTTGGTAATAGTGATTTTAACTGGAGTGAGATGATACCTCATTGTGGTTGTAATTTGTATTTCCCTAATGAGTACTGATGTTGAGGATTTTTTAAATAAACTTATTGGGCTTTTGCATGCTTTCTTCAAGCTATACAAAAGACATATTCAGGTCTCTTGCTAATTCTATAACTGGATGAATTGTGGGGATTTTTTTGAGTTGTTTGAGGTCCTTACATGTTCTGGATATTTACCTCTTGTCAGATGTCATTTGCAAATACTTTTTCCCATTCTGTAGGTTGTCTCTATTAATTTTTTCTTTGCTGTGCAGAAGCTCTTTCATCCAATATAATCCCACTTGTCTATTTTTGATTTTATTGTGCTTTTGAGAACTTACTCCAAAAATCTTTTCCCAGTCCAATTTCATGAAGTGTTTTCCAGTGTTTTCGTTTAGTAGTTTCATAGTTTCGGGTCTTATATTTAAGTCTTTAATCCATTTACACATGATTTTGTGTATTTTGAGAGAGAGGGGACTAGTTTCATCTTTCTGCATTAGATAACAGGTTTTCCCAGCATATATTTTCTTATATTGAAAAGACTAGCCTTTTCCCAATGTATGTTCTTAGTTGGCTGTAAATTCATGAATTTATTTCTGGGTATTCTTTTCTGTTCCATTAGTCTGTATGTATCCTTTTAAGTTAGTACCATGGTGTTTTGTTACTATAGCTTTGTAGTATATTTAGAAGTCAGTTAGTGTGATGCCTTTAGCTTTGTAGTTTTACTCAAGATTGCTTTGGCTATCTGAGGGTTTCTTTTTGTATTTTGATATGAATTTTAAGACTGTTCTATTTCTGTGAAGAAAGTCACTAGTATTTTGATCGGAATTACATTGAATCTGTAAATCACTCCGAGGGATATGAACATTTTAAGAATATTAATTATTCAAATTCATGAGCGTGGGATATTTTTGCATTTATTTGTGTCCTCTTCAATTCTCTTTATAAAGATTTTATAGTTTTCAGCATAGAAAATGTTTGCCTTCCTGGTAAAGTTTTTCCTAGGTATTTTATTTTGATTTTTATTCTGTAGCTATTGTAATGGAATTGTTTTCTTGATTTCTTTTTCAGATAGTTCACTACTGGCAAATAGTAATGCTAACAATTTTTGTATGTTGATTTTGCATCCTGCAACTTTACTAAATTTATTTACTAATTCTAACAGATTTTTTGTGGAATATTTAGTTTTCTCTCTTTATATGATTATGCCATCTGCAAACAGGTATAATATGACTTTCTTCTTTCCACTTTAGATGTTTTTTATTTCTTTCTCTTGCCTAATTGTCCTGGCTAGAACTACCAGTACAGTGTTGAGTTAAAGTAACAAAAGTGATCATCCTTGTCTTATTCCAGATCTTAGAGGATAAGCTTTCAACTTTTCTCACTTCAGAATGATATTAGCTGTGGGTTTATCATATATAGCACTTGCTGTGTAGAGGTATATTACTTCTTTACCCAGTTTGTTAAGTTTGTTTTTTTTTTTTTAGAAGAGATATTGTTTTAGTCTTTTCTCATGTTACTAACAAAGATGTATCTGAGACTGGGTAATTTATAAAGGAAAGAGGCTCACAGTTACACATGGCCGGGGAGGTCTCATACTCATGGTGGGAGGCAAAGGAGAATCAAAGTCATGTCTTACATGGTGGCAGGCAGGAGAGCATGTGGAAGAGAACTCCCATTTATAAAACCATCAGATCTTGTGAGATTATTCAATAACATGAGAACAGTATGGGGGAAATTGGCCCCATGCTTTAATTATCTCCATTTGGTCCCTGCCTTGACACATGGGGATTATTACAAACCAAGGTGAAATTTGGGTGGAGACATAGCCAAACCATATCAGATATAGAATTTTATCAAACTTTTTTCAGTATTTATTGAAATTATCATATATTTATTGATTTGCATATGTTGAACTGTCTTTACATCCTGGGGAAAACTCCCACTTAATCATAGTGAATATTATTTTTAAGGTGTTGTTGAGTTTGGCTTGCTAGTAATTTGTTGAGGATTTTTGCATCTATTTTCCTCAGGGATATTGGCCTGTAAATTAATTTCTTTCTTTCTTTCCTTTTTTTTTTTTTTTTTTTTTTTTTTTTTTTTTTTTTTTTTTTTTTTTTTTTTTTTTTTTTTTTTTTTTTTTTTTTTTTTTTTTTTTTTTTTTTTTTGTTGTTGTTGTTGTGTCTTTACCTGGTTTTGGTACCAGGTCAATGCCCTTCTCATATTCAATGCCCTTTATCATAGAATATGTTTAGAAGTTTTCCCTCCTCTTCAGCTTTCTTTTTTTTTTGAAAAAGTTTGAATAGAATTGGTAATAGTTCTTCTTTATAAGTTTATAGAACAGCAGTTAAGCCTCCAGGTCTTGTGATTTTTTTCATGTGGACATTTTTATTACTGTGTTGATCCCCTTACTTGTTATTGGTCTCTTCAGGTTTTTTTTTTCTTCGTAAGACAATCTTGGTAAGTTGTATGTGTCCAGAAACTTATCTATTTTTTCTAGGTTTTCCCACTTGTTGGCATATGATTGTTCATAGTAATGTCTTACAATCTTTTGTATTTCTGTAGTATTAGTTGTTATGTCTTCATTTTCATCTCTGATTATATTTATTTGAATTTTCTTTATTTTCTGTTAGTTTAGAAGCCTGCCTATTTTATTTATCTGTTCGGAAAACTGGCTCTTGGTTTCATCAATCTTTTGTATTACTTTATTTAGCCTATATTTTGTTTATTCCTGCTCTAATCATTATTTCTTTCCTTCTATTTACTTTGGGTTTCTATTGTTTTTATTTTTCTAGTTCTTTGAGGTATAATGTTACATTGTTTACTGGGGCTTTTTTTACTTTTTCGATGTATGTGTTTATTGCCATAAGCTTTCTTCTTGGAATGGCTTTTTCCATGGGTTTGACACATGTGTTTTCCCTTTGATTTCTCTCAATAATATTTTAAATTTACTGTTTAATTTTGTTATTGACACATTATTTATGAGCCTGTTGTTTAATTTCCAGGTGTTTGTACAGTTTCCAAAATTTATCCCCTTATTGATCTCTAGTTGTATTCCATTGTGGTCAGAAATGATATTTGTTATAATTTAAATTTTAAAAATTGCTAAGATGTATTTTGTGGTGTAATGTATAGCCTGTCCTGACAAACATTTCATGTGCTATTAAGGGAAAAGTGTATTCTGTAGCTATTGAATGGGATATTCTATAAATGTCTGTTAGATTCATTTATTCCACTGTAAAGTTTACCTCCAGTATTATTTGTTGATTTTCTGTCTGAATGATCTGTCCAATGCTGAAAGCAAAGTGTTGAAGTCCCCTACTGTTACTGTATTGCAGTCAATCTCTCCCTTTAGGTCTGTTTATATTTGCCTTTTATATTTATGTGCTTCAGTGTTGGCTTAATATACATTTATAATTGTTATTTTGCTGTATCAACTCTTTTATCATTAGATAATGTCCTTCTAGGTCCTTATATTTCATTTTTTATTTAAAGCCTATTTCATCTGATATAGGTATAGTTACTCCTATTCCTTTTTGGTTTCCATCGGCATGGAATATCTTTTTTCATCTCTACTTTCAGTCTATCATGTCTTTATGTGTAAAATGGCTTCTTTTAGTCAGCATATAGTTGGGTCTTCTTGTTTATGCAGTCAGCCACTTTTTGTCTTTTATATGGAGAATTTCATCCATTTACATTTAAGGTTATTATCGATAGGTAAATAATTAATACTTTCATATTGTTACTTGCTTTCTGGTTGTTTTGTAACTTCTGTCTTCTTTTCTTCCTGTCTTTTTTTATGGTTATGTGATTTTTTTCCAGTAGTATGTTTTCCTTGTTTTTTATTTTTAGTATATCTATGATAGATTTTTGCTTTGTGTTTGCTATGAGGCAGAAAACAACTTATTCTATGTCTTATAGTATAGTAAGTTATTTTAAAATCTTGATAACAACTTTGATTGTAAATAAAAGGAAAACTAACTTAAAATGTCTATATTTTAATTCCATTCAGTCCATTTTTTTTTTTTGATGGTTTCAGTGGCCCATCTGGACTGGCCACTGTGGGGATGCCAGCTGCAGTGGGGAGGACGCCTGGAGCTGCATGCTCCTAGCAGTTGGCTGTGGCCAGGAACAGGTGATTCCAGAAAGAGCTCTGCACCCTACTGAGCACACTCTCTCAGATATAGCTGCAGCTGCCCAGCCATTGCTCTGAACCCAGGCATCCGTGTACTGCCTGGGGCCTGGGAAGCACCCTTACCCTATAGACTCAGAAGTGCCTGCTCCTACTCCCTGGCCTCTCCCTGCTCCCAGTACTCCTCACTATGGTGCAGAGCAAAGATGTAGCCAATCCCATGCACTGTCGTGACCCTGCTGGGTGTGCACACACTCAGGGTGGCACTGACACACCAGTGACCCTGCTGCCTCAGCACCCTCTTGAATCTTTGGGTGCCAATGAGTTGAAGGAGGAAGGCTGGGTGGCACTGAGGGCAGCTTGGTGAAAACCTACAGGGGGCCCTCAGTGCAGACAGCCTAGGGGCTGTGGACAGCATGTTTGATGGTAGCAGCAAGCAGACATGTTCTTAGGCAGGAAGGGGAATGTGATGGTTAATATTGAGTGCCAACTTGATTGGAATGAGGATGCAGGGCATTGTTCTTGGGTGTATCTCTGAAGATGTTGCCAAAAGAGATTATCATTTGAGTCAGTGGACTGGGAGAGACAGACCCATCTTCAATCTGGGTGGGCACCATCTAACCAGCTGCCAGTGCAGCTAGAATAAAAGCAGGGAGAGGAAAGTGGAAGGGATAGACTGGCTGAGTCTTCTAGCCTCCATCTTTCTCTCATGCTTCCTGTCCTTGAACATCAGACTCCAAGTCCTTCAGCTTTTGGACTCTTAGACTTACACCAATGGTTTGCCAGGGACTCTCGGGCCTTCAGCCAAAGACTTCCCTACTTTTGAGAGAAGTCTATGGCTGAAGTCAGCTTCCCTACTTTTGAGATTTGGGGAATTAGACTGACTTCCTTGCTTCTCAGCTTGCAGAAGGCCTATTGTGGAACTTCACATTGTGATCATGTGAGTCAGTACTCCGTAATAAACTCCCTTTCGTATATACATCTCGTAAGGTTTCTAAGGATAAAATGAAGAAACTGAGGCCAGCACCAAAATAATCCAATGCAAGGGAATTTATTCAGGCTCCCGGGTGAGGTTCTGCGGTTCAGACAGGAGGAGCCACAGAAGTCACACAGACTCCTCTCAGACAGGGGGTTTTATAGGGAGTGAGTCTATTTTTAGACAGGGGGTTTTTATAGTGGGTCTATTTTTAGACAGGGGGTTTTTATAGGGAGTAAAACAGCTCAATTGGTTGTGGGAGAGCAAGGCGGCTATTGGGTAAGTTACAAGCCTTGACCTAAGACTTGGCTTGTTATTGGTTGGAATTACTTGCCTGCTATTGGTTGTTAAAGCTCGACTGCTATTGGTTGTTAAAACTCGGCTGCTATTGGTTGTTAAGACTTGACTACTATTGGTTGTTAGGGCTTAGCTGCTATTGGTTATTAAGAAGCTATGGTTGCAGCACCTTGTTTGCATACTGGGCTCTTTAAGGGAAGACCAGGCTGTGCGAGCAAGGGAGAGGGGAACATGCCTGAGCATGTCTGAGCTTGTTCGGGGCATGTCCGAGCTTGCTTGGGGCTTGTAAAAGGGAAAAAGGAGCGGGGGGGAGGGGTGTGTCCGTGCTCCCAGCAAGGCAACCGGCCTTACACATCTATCCTGTTAGTCTTGTCTGTAGGACATGATAGATGTTTGCATGAAAGGGGGCTTGACCTTCCTGTACCCAGATATTTATATCTAATTAATACAGGGCAAGTTCCCAGGGAAACCCCACCTTTAAGCCAGGTACAACTTGACACCTAGGAGCTGGGCTGCTAGTTCTGTGTGGAGTCAGCCATTTGAACTGAGAACTTCATTGATGCCTTTTGGCCAATCAGATGGTGCTTTTTCCAGACCTGCCCATAGCCACCCATGGACAGTCAGCATGCACTTCCTCTTTTCCAAGCACATAAAAACTCCAGACTCTGCCAGACTCAAACACTCATCAGGGCAACCTGTCTGTGGAAAGAAACTACCCATAAAGTTCCTCCTTGCCTTACTCACCCTCCAGTTATCCACATGACCTCATTTTTCCTGGATGCAGGACAAGAACTCAGGACCTGCTGAACAGCAGGAGTAAAAGAGCTGTAACATGTTCCTGGCCGACTCACTGAACCACAGGCAGTGACACACTCCCAGACTGTGGGAGTAAAGAATGGTGACTCTTTTGGGGACCCAGATCTCAGGATTCCCCAAGCCAGAGCTGCTGTAACACTATAGCCCTCCTGCCCTCCATTGGTGCTGGGCAGTTGCCCCATATAACAGGAAGCAGCAATGGGGCAGGTCTAGGCCAGCCCAGGAGCCATGGGCAGTAGGACTTAAAGGGCTGTAACACAAACAGGCTGAAAACATGCCCCCTTCTCATCGCACTGCTGATGATGAGAACGAGAGGAGAACTATAAGTCTTCTGGGAGCCCAGACCTGGGGGCTCCATGAACCAGGGCTGTGCCGTGCTGTGACACCCTCTTTGGGGCTCTGATGTTCCTGGTATCTCTGAGCTTTTAGATGCTACTGTGTTCCCCTTGTGTAAATGCTGGTGCCTGCAATGGAAGCTACTTGTGGTACATCTGGTCCAGATGCAGCCTTGCACAGAGCCAGCACCTATGCTGGCACCTGGAGCTGCCCACCCCACTGCAGCAGCTGACATGCCTGGCTGTGCAGAGTAGCTAGACCCCACACTTACTAAGTCACATACCCCTTGCTGCTCTGTGCCTGGCTCTCCCTTGGCAGGCATGGGATCAGGCTGCTAGCATTAGCCAAGTGCAGCCTGCTGGGCCAAATGGGCAGAATGAGTCCAGCAAGCATGAGCAAAACTAAAGGAGAGGCACCGCCAGCTACAGAGGTTTCCAGTTGGTCAAACAACACCCTAAGGATCCTGTGACATTTTGACTTTTTGATGCCTCAATTTACATTTTTTTACAACGCCTATATCTTTAGACATTGGTGAAGTTATTATTATTTTGGATACTTTTATATTTTCGTCTATATTCTAAAGATATTAATGGTTTACACACCAATTACAATATTTGAGTATTCTGATTTGCCTGTACAGTTATTTCTCTCAGAGAATTTTATTTAGTGCTTTATTATTGCATGTTAGTATTCTTTTTTTTATATTAAAAAGATCACTTTAGTATTTTTTTGTCAGGCAAGTCTGTTGATAATGAATTCCCTCAGCTTTTTCACCCTATGAATGTATCTCTCCTTCATGTTTGAAAGATAGCTTTTCTGAATAGAGTATTCTTGGGTGGCAGTGCTTTCTCTCACCTCCTTTACAGCTTTAAATATGTCATTCCATTCCCCTATGTCTGGAAAAGTTTCCACTGAGAAGTCTGCTGCGAGACGTATCAGAGTTCTTTTATACGCAATTTCTTTCTTTTCTCTCACTGTTTTTAAAATACTTCTTTGTCCTTAAGCTTTGAGAGTCTATTTATTATATGCCTTTCAGCAATCTTTTCTAGCTTGAATCTCCTTGGAGATTTTAACCTTCCTGTACACAGATATTTATATATTTCTCTTAAGTGTGGAGAGTTTTCTGTTATTATTTTTGAATAAGCTTTCTATACCTTTTTCTTTCTCTACTCCCTCTTGAATTAAAATGACTATTAAGTTTGCACTTTTTAAGTTTTCACATAGATCTCAGATGCATTCTTTGTTTCTTTTCATTCTTCTTTCCTCCTTGTTGCAGATTTTCAAGTAGCCTAATATCTCAAGCTATCTGTGATGTCTATTTCAGATAGTTGAGCTCACTGATTCTTTCTTCTGCTTAATCAATTCTGCTACTGAGACTCTCTACTGCACTTTTCATTGGGTCCATTACATTTTTTACTTCCAGGATTTTTGTTTGTTTTTTAATTATTATCTAAATCTCTTTGTTAAATGTATCTGGCAAATTTTTAAATTATTATGTTCCCCTGTGTTATCCTGAAAGTTTGTTGAACTTCTTCAAAACAGTTATTTAGAATTTTATATTTGACAAATCACGTACTTTTATTTCTTCATGGTTGGTCACTGACAACTTATCTAGTCTATTTGATAAGGTCATATTTCACTGAACATTCTTAATGCTTGTGGAATTATATCAATGCTTGTGAATGTATGTCAGTCTCCACAGTGGATGTTGTTCGTACCCATCCCTCTTCAGAGGGACTTCCAGGACTCAAAGGGATTTATTGTTTAATTCTCTAAGCCCCTGGTCACTGCAGTCATTTCAGCACTAGAGGGTTATCTAAATGCATATTTGCTGAAACTCTATTAAGGCTACAAGGTCCCTATTCCTGAACTGGAAAAAACTAGACAAAGATTTTTGGGTTCTGAGTCAAAGTTTCTTTCTCAGTTCTCTCTTCTTTTCAAATGAAGTAATCTTGCTCCATGTTGCATTGCCTGGAGTTGGGAAAGAAGTGACATGGGCAGTCCTATGGCTGCCACAGCTGGCACCATGCTGGGTCATACCTGAAGCCCATGACCTCCTAGACCAGTGCAATACCAGGGATCACCCAAGGTGTACAGACACTGCCTAACTGTCACTGATATTTATTCATGGCCAAGTCCACTTTAGTGATATGGTTTCAAAGATAGTTTGGATTTGGATCTGGTCTACTAGGTCAACTGATTCTCTTCTGGCTTAGAGTGAGTCTAGACTCTCCATCCAGAGCACCATTCTGAAATCAGAAGCCACCAGATTCTGCTTGGTTTTACTGTGCCAGGGCTAGTACTAGGTTTTAAGGCAAAGTCCCCTCCACATTTTCATTTCCCAAGAGGAAGGAATCTCTCTTCATACTGCCCTGCCTGGAAAGTATGGGGAAAAAGTGACATGGGCAATTCTGTGGTCATAACAACTGATGTGATGCTGAGACCCACCAAAAGCCCATGACTTCCCAGAACAAGGCAGCATTAGGCCTCATCCAAAAGCTGTGGTCATTATGCCCTTCCTAACATTTGTATTTATTTAAGGTCAGAAGTCACTTTAGTCAGCCAGCAGTAAAGCAAGTGGGATTTGGGTTTTATCCACCAGGGTGGCTGATTTTCTTCCAGCATGGAGTAGGTTTAGGATTTTTGTTCATGGGCACCACCCTGGGATCAGGGACCATGGTGTTCTGCCTGGCATATTTTGATGTAGTTTGCTTGTACTCAGTTCCAGGGCAATGTCCCAGGCATACTTTCATCTTCCTCCCTCAAAAAGACAAATCCATGCTGTAGTGCCTGGGGTTGGCAGTCAGGTAAGCTGATAATGTAGGCAATACAAGACTGTCCTTCCTACAACCCTTCAACGTATCTTTTATTGTTATTATGCTAAAATGAGGAACTGTGATCTCTCACCTGGATTCTTTAGCTCTTGTGAAAGTGTTTTCATGTGGGGATGTTTATGTTATTTGGTGCTTCTGCATGGAAACAATTGCCAGAGGGTTCTATTCTACCATCTTTCTCTTCCTTTTCAACAAGTGTCTTTTTGTGGTATATTTAGGCCATTTCTTTCATTCTTACTGGATTTCACTATTTAAAATGGCCTTCAAGCATAATGCTGTCTAATATTCCTAAATGCAAGAAGGATGAGATGTACCCTATGAAGAAAATATGTGTGTTTGATGAGCTTTGTTCAAGCCTGAGTTAGCCTACGAGCTCAGTGCTAATCAACAATACACATTAAATAGTGTCTTTAAACAGAAATACAGATAAAAGAGTTACCTATTGATTAGTTGATGAGAATGTTGCCACTGGAAATTCACAGTAACCTAACCTTGTATTTCATGTAGAAACAATTGTTCAGAAGTTACTAATTCAATATTCATGGTGACTTTGTAGAACATACATGAATACCATAAATAATGAGAATCAACTGTAGCTGCACCCAGAAACAAGATAAAATTCCCCATAAGCCTAAATCATAATAAACACAAAACAGAAATAGGACAAAAGTTTCTGATCTGTAGGATCCATGATTCAGTCTTCGGTGTTCATGGGTAGAAGCTTCACACCACTAGATTCATGCAGACTGAAAGTTCTCCATGTGAAACAGTCAAGCCAAACTCAGTGGATGAGATGAAGAAGAAACAAAATTCTAACATATAAGAGCTGAGGAATATTCAGAATTAGAAAAGTAATGGCTCTTCAGATTGAAAGAGTGCTTCTACTATGAATCAGAAAAAATACGAGAGCAATCCAAGCCTACTTTTATGATTGTGAAATTGCAGATTTCAAGGATAATAAGATCTTAAAAGCTACCAGAGAAGAAGACAGATTACCTTTCAATAATGGCAAATGGGCTGAAAGGAGACTTCTTACTGGTAACAGTGATTGTCAGAAGACAGAAAAATAATTTCTTTAAAGTGCTGAGGTAAAATATCTGTCATTCTGGGATTTTAATTCTAAGTAATTGATTTTTCAAAAGAGAAGACAAAGTGAAGATATTTTCTGAAATACGAAGTAAAAGTGGTTTCCAACCCCAGTAAGACCGGTTGCCACTCACAAACCTTTACTAAAAACTACTGTGGGATGTTCTTCAACAACAAGAAAATTGAATCCAGAAAGAAGACATAGGTTTTAAGAAATAATAGCAAGCTCAGAAAGTGATAAATTGCCTTAGAAAATTTAAGTAAATTTTAAAATTATTTTTCTACTTTTTCTGAAATTTTGTATGTACTTCTAAAAACACATACAATTTAAAACAAATACAATTATATACATGTTTTTGCTTTTATTTATTCCTAGTTCTCCTTTTCTGCCCAATTTCTTGTCTCCTATCTCAGCCAGGCAATGAAAACAATCTTACAAACCTGAAATATATGTTTCCACATTTTTTCATGTTCAAATAATGCTGTAATATAGATTGTGCCTATGTTATTATAATAGGTGTTCACATATGTATGAAAGAAGTGGTATTTTGGCTGTTTTACAAAAATCGGATATTATACATATGTCCTTCATGTTATTTTCTCATTCTTCATTTTATGGAAATCATTCTAAGTCAAAATTTCTCAAACTTAACAATTTTGACATTTTAGGCTAGATAATTATTTACTATAGGATGAGGGACCCAGGGTTATCCTTTATGTTTTGTGTGTTTTGTATAATCTCTGGCGTCTATCCACCAGATGCCAGGAGCATGTCCATCCCTACTCTCTCTGCTATGGCAACGCAAAAAGTCTCCAGATGTTAACAAATGGCCCCTGGGTTTCTCACACCAGTTGAAAACCATGACTCTAGTCAATTAACTTCATAGTGTTCCATGGTGATAATCTTTAGATTTATTTAACCATCCTCCAACATACAGACATCCATGTTGTTTCAGGGTTCTGTTTTGTTTGCTTGTTTTTGGCACTATATATAACAATAAACATTTATACCCAATCCTTTACATACAAACATGCACTCTCAGAAGGTAAATTACTGTGTCAGAAGACATTCACTTTTTCTGTTTTAACACATGCTGTCAGATTGCTTTTTAATAAAAGACAAAATATTATGTATTTATTTCAATAATAACATTTATTCAAGTGTAAAAAATAAAAAGAATAAAAAACTGGAGATCATATTTGGAAGTAAGATAAAGTCAAAACTCTAGTTAATAATAAAAATTAAATAAAGGCGGCCAAGATAGCAGACTAGAAGCAGCAGCAATGGTAGGGTGCCACTGAAAAGAACCAAACAGTGTGTGAATTCTCCACTGTCAACAGAGGTATCCAGGTTCTGTCATCAGGACTGATGAGGCTGCTCATGTGACCCATAAAGAGCAAGGAAGAGTTGCATGGTGCAGTGGCACACCTGAGAGCCTCACAGGGCAGCCTTAAAGGGAGGCAGTGAGTAATCATGCTACTCAGCCTGGGAAGCCATGCTTTTTTCCACAGAACTGTGCAACCCACAGATTAGAAGATCCCACATGTGAACTCATGCCACTGGGGCCTAGGGTCCCAACCATGGAGCCATGCAGATTCTGAACAGCCATTCAGCTAGAATCTGCCTAATCCTGCCAAGTCCCTTAGGGCAGGGGTGGCATCACCACAACTGTGGGTACCTGCTATCTAAGCCTTCTGAGCTTCTTGGGGGAGGAGTGGCAGCCAACACTGGGACTGATAGCTTTCTAACACAGTAAGTTCCTAGGATGGGGGAAGGGTGGCAGCTATCTCTGTAGCTCTAAGCTGGACTTTTACCCTGCTGGAGCCAGGGAGGTTAAACAGCTTGGTCCCAACAGGTATTCCCCACAGCCCAACACACTGGCTGTGGCAGACTGCAGCCAGAGTGCCTCTTCAGGCCTGACCCTGACCCATCCCTGCTCACTAGACAGGGCCTTCCTACAAGAACTCCAACAACTCCAGCAAGGGGCTCAGGGATAAAATTCTGACCTCCCTGGGCCTGAGTCCCTGGGGGAGGGTTAGCCATAGTCTTTGTGGATCAGGAGACTTAGTCTTTCCTCCTGCTAGTTCTGAGGAATCTGGGCAGCCCAGATGAGAGGGTTTCCCCACAGCACAACACATTGCTTCCACCAAGGGACAGCCAAAATGTTTTGCTAAATGGGTCCTGTGTCCCCCTGCCATCCTACTAAGTGAGACTCTCCAACAGAGGTTGTCAGACACACTATATGGGAGAATTCCTATTGGCATCTGTTCAGTGCTCTTTGAGGTAAGACATCCCAGGGGAAGAGTAGGCACCCATCTTTGCCGCTCTGTAGCCTCCTCAAGTGACACTTCCAGGTACCAGAGCTAACCAGATGAATAGGACCTGAAGTAAACCCCCAGCAAACCACAGCAGCCCCACAGAAGAGGGACCTGAGTACAGAAAGAAAAACAAATGAACAGAAAGCAGCAACAGAATCAACAAAAAAAGTCCCCACCAAAACCTCATCTAAGGGTTTGCAGCCTCAAAGATCAAAACTAGACAAAAACTCTAAAAACCCAAAAGGTCAGAATGCCTCCTCCCCTCCAGATGATCACAACACCTCTCCAGCAAGGTCACAGAACTGGATGGAGAATGATATGGATGAATTGACAGAAGTAGGCTTCATAAGGTGGGTAATAATGAACTGTGCTGAGGTAAAGGAGCGTGTTCTAACCCAATGCAAAGAAGGTAAGAACCTTGATTAAAGGTTACAGGAGCTGCTAACTAGAATAACCAGTTTAGAGAGCAACATAAATGACCTGATGGAGTCGAAAAACACAGCATGAGAATTTCGTGAAGCATGCACAAGTATCAATAGCCAAATCAGTCAAGGGGAAGAAAGAATATCAGATATTGAAGACCACCTTGCTGAAATAGGGCAGGCAAACAAGATTAAAGGAAAAAAGAATGAAAAGTAATGAACAAAACCTCTGAAAAATATGAGACTTTGTGAACAGACTGAACATATAATTGACTGGAGTACCTGAAAGAGACAGAGAGAATGGAACCAAGTTGGAAAACAAACTTCAGGATATTATCTAGGGGAAGTTCCCAACCCTAGCAAGACAGGCCAACATGCAAATTCAGGAAATAAAGAGAACACCACTAAGATACTCCATGAGAAGATCAACACCAACACACACAATCTTCAGATTCTCCAAGGTTGAAGTGAAAAATTGTTAAGGGCAGCCAGAGAGAAAGGCCAGGTCACATACAAAGGGAAGCCTACCAGACCAGCACTAGGTCTCTGAGAAGAAACCCTATAAGCCAGAAGAGAGTGGGAGCTAACATTCAACATTCTTAAAGAAAAGAATTATCAACCAGGCATTTCATGTCCGGTCAAACTAAGCTTTATAAGCGAAGGAGAAATAAAATCATTTTCAGTCAAGCAAATGCTAAGGGACTTCACCACCAGGCCTGGCTTGTAAGAGCTCCCAAAAAAAAGTACTAAATATGAAAAGGAAAAACCAGTACCAGCCACTGCAAAAACACACCAAAATATAAAAACCAATGACACTGTGAAGAAACTGCATCAACTAGTGTGGAAAATAGCCAGCTAGCATCATGATGACAGGATCAAATTATCTCACACATAACAACATTAACCTTAAATGTAAATGGGCTAAATGCCCCAATTAAAAGAAACAGACTGACAAACTGGATAGAGTCAAGACCCATCGGTGTACTGTATTCAAGAGACCCATTTCATGTGCAAAGACACACATAGGCTTAAAATAAAAGGATGGAAGAAAATTTACAAAGCAAAGGGAAAACAGGAAAAGCAGGGGTTACAATCCTAGTCTCTGACAAAACAGAATTTAAACCAATGAAAATCAAAAAAGACAAAGAAGAGCATTACTTAATGGTAAAGGGATCAATTCAACAAGAAGAGCTAACTATCCTAAATACATATGCACTGAAAACAGGAGCATCCAGATACATAAAGCAAGTTTTTAGAGACCTACAAAGAGACTTAGACTCCCACACGATAATAATGGTAGATGTTAACACCTCACTGTTGATAATAGACAGATCAAAGAGACAGAAAACTAACAAGGATATTCAAGATTTGAACTCAGCACTGGATCAAGTGGGTGTAGTATATATCTACAGAACTCTCCACTGCAAATCAATGGAATATACATCCTTCTTAGTGCTACATGGCATTTATTCTAAAATTGACCACACAATTGGAAGTAAAACACTCCTCAGGAAATGCAAAATAACTGAAATCACAACCAAGAGTCTCTCAGACCACAGTGCACTCAAATTAGAACTCAGGACAAAGAAACTCACTCAAAACCACACAACCATATGGAAATTGAACAACCTGCTCCTGAATGACTCTTGGGTAAATCTGAAATTAAGGCAAAAATCAGTAAGTCTTTTGAAACCAATGAGAATAAAGAGACAATGTGCCAGAATCTCTGAGAAGCAGCTAAAGCAGTGTTAAGAGGGAAATTTATAGCACTAAATGTGCACGTCAGAAAGCTAGAAAGATCTCAGATCAATGCTAACATCACAATTAGAAGAACTAGAGAAGCAAGAGCCAACAAATCCAAAAGCTAGCAGAAGAAAAGAAATAACTAAGATTAGAGTGGAACTGAAGGAGATGGAGACATGAAAAGACTCTTCAAAAAATGAATGAATCCTGGAGCTGATTTTTTGAAAACATTAACAAAATAGACTGCTAGCTAGAGTAATAAAGAAGAAAAAAGAGAAGAATCAAATAGAAGCAATAAAAAATGATAAAGGGGATATCACCACTGACTCCACAAAAATACAGACTACCAGTAAAGAATACTATAAACATCTCCATGCAAATAAACTAGAAAATCTAGAAGAAATGGATAAATTTCTGAACACATACACTCTCCCAAGACTAAACCAGGAATAAATTGAAGCCCTGAGTAGATGAATAACAAGTTATGATATTAGGGCAGTAATTAGTAGCCTACCAACCAAAAAAAGTCCAGGGCCAGACTGATTCACAGATGAATTCTATCAGGGGTAGAAAGCAGAGCTGGTATCATTCCTTCCAAAACTATTCCAAACAACTGAAAAGGAGTATCTCCTCCCTAACTCATTTTGTGAGGTCAGCATCATCCCAATATCAAAACGTGGCAGAGACACAATAACAAAAAAAAAAAAAATTATAGGCCAGTATCCTTGATGAAGATTGATGTGAAAATCCTCAATAAAATACTGGCAAACCAAATCCACGAGCACATCAAAAATCTCATCCACCACTATCAAGGTGGCTTCATCCCTGGGATGCAAAGCTGATTCAACATATACAAATCAATACACATAATCCATCACATAAACAGAACCAATGACAAAAACCACATGATTATCACAATTGTTGCAGCAATGGCCTTCAATAAAATTCAACACCCCCTCAAGCTAAAAATTCTCAATAAACCAGGTATTAATGGAACATATCTCAAAATAATAAAAGTTATTTATGACAGATTCACAGCCAATATCATACTGAATGGGCAAAATCCAGAAGCATTCCCTTTGAAAACTATCACAAGACAAGGATGTCCTCTCTCACCACTCCTATTCAACATAGTATTGGAAGTTCTGACCAGGGCAAACAGGCAAGAGAAAGAAACAAAGGTTATTCAAATAGGAAGAGAGGAAGTCAAATTGTCTCTTTACAGATAACATGATTCTATATTTAGAAAATCCCATTATCTCAGTCCAGAACACCTAAAGCTGATAAGCACCTTCAGCAAAGTGTCAATATACAAAATCAATGTGTGAAAATCACAAGCCTTCCTTTACGCCAACAAAAGACAAGCAGAAAGCCAAATCATGAATGAACTCCCATTCACAATTGCTTTAAAAAAAAAAAAAAAAGGATAAAATACCTAGGAATACAGCTAACAGGGAAAGTGACAGACCTCTTCAAGAAGAACTACAAGCCACTACTCAAGGAAATAAGAAAAGATACAAACAAATGAACAAACATTCCAACCTTGTGGGTAAAAGAATCAATATTGTTAAAATGGCCATACAGCCCAAAGTAATTTATAGATTCAGTGCTATTTTCATCAAACTACCATTGATATTCTCCTAAGAATTAGAAAACAATACTTTAAATTACATATGGAACCAAAAAATAGCCTGTATCACTAAAATAATCTTAAGCGAAAAGAATAAAGCTGGAGGCATCATGGTGACTTCAAACTATACTACAAGGCTACAGTAACCAAAACAGCATGGTACTGGTACGAAAACAGACATATAGACCAATGGAGCAGAACGAAGACCTCAGAAATAACACCACACATCTAGAGCCATCTGATCTTTGACAAACCTGATAAAAACAAGCAATGGAAAAAGGATTCCATATTTAATAAGTGGTGCAGGGAAAACTGGCTAGCCATGTGTGGAAAACTGAAAATAAACCATTTCCTCACACCTTATGTGAAAATTAACTCAAGGTAGATTAAAGACTTAAATTTAGCCTAGTCAATACCATTTAGGACATAGGTATGGGTGCAAATTTCATGACAAAATATGTGAAAAGAAATTGCAACAGAAGTCAAAATTGACAAATGGGATCTAATTAAACTAAATAACTTCTGTACAGCAAAAGAAACTATCATCCAAGTAAACAGGCAAGGTACAGAATGGGAGAAAAATTTTATAATCTACCCATCTGACAAAGGTCTAATAGCCAGAATCTACAAGAAACTTAAACAAATTTACAAGAAAAAAACAACAACCCCATCAAAACTGGGCAAAGGCTGTGAAGAGACACTTCTCAAAATAAGACATGTATATGGGTGGCAAACAAATATGAAAAAAAGCTCAACATCACTCATCATTAGAGCAAATCAAAACCACAGTGAGATACCATCTCACATCAGTAATAATGATAATTATTAAAAAGTCAAGAAACAACAGATGCTAGTGAGGCTGTGGAGTAATAGGAACAGTTTTTCACTGTTGGTGAGAATGTAAATTAATTAAATCTTTGTGGAAGAGAGTATGGTGATTCCTCAAGGATGTAGAACCAGAAATACCATTTGACACAGCAATCCCATTACTGGGTATATGCCAGTAGAAAGAATATAAATCATTCTAATATAAAGGTACATGCCCACGAATGTTTACTGCAGCATTGTTTACAATAACAAAGACATGGAACTAACCCAAATGTCGATCAATGATAGACTGGATTAAAAAAATGTGGCACATACATACCATGGAACACTATGCAGCCATGAAAAAGGATGAGTTCATGCCCTTTTCAGAGACATGGATGAAGCTGGAAGCCATCATCCTCAGCAAACTAACACAGGAAAAGAAAAACCAAACATCTCCATTTTCTCACTCATAAGTGTAAGTTGAACAATGAGAACACATGGACACAGAGAGGGGAACAACACACACTGTTGGCAGTGCGGCAGGGGAGGGAGATCATCAGCCCAAAAAGCTAATGCATGTCGGGTTTAAAATCTGGTTGATGGGTTGATAGGTGCAGCAAACCACCATGATACTGGTATACTTATGTAACAAACCTGTACATTCTGCACATGTATCCTGGAACTTAAAGTAAAATAAAAATTAAATACATATATATAAAGGACACAATGTGTAATAAGAAGATTAAAGTTTAAAGCGCACATACCCAATAGAAATGACTTTGCTTCACAGAAACTTTCTTGGGTTAGGAGTGAGACAACAACAAAAAAATGCAAACATTTGTTTTAAAACATGATAAATTCTTGTCATATTTGGGAGGAAGATGAAAATACTGAATGACTTTAAATATTATTAGAATAATTTATAACTAATTATGTATGTTATGTATTTAAGAATAACCACCAAAACTAATCAATTGCATAGAGACTATCAAAAAGAAAAAAAAAGAATATTGAAACTCTGTGAAATCAATAAAAGGCAGGAATGAAAGAAACAAAGGAAAATAAGACTCAGTTCAAAATACAAATAAAGAAGTTGGAAGAGTTCAAATTTATAAGTAGTCACATGTAAAACCGTTTAAAATCACACATTAAAAGACATAGCATCTTTTTTTTTTCTTTTGAAATTTTTATTTAGAGACAGGGATTCACTATGTTGCCCAGGATGATGTCTAACTCCTGGGCTCAAGTAATTCTCTCACTCTGGCCTACCAAAGTGTTGGGATTACAGGTGTGAGCCACCATACCTGACCAAGACATGATATCTTATTTGATAAAAAGTCAAATCCCAGCTGAATGATTAGAAATAAAAGGAAAGGAAAATATACTATGCAAATATCTACCAAATTAAAGTTGGTGTAGCAACCTTACATCAAACAGAAAAGAAATTAAGGCAAAAGAAAGAGGACATAATATAAAAATAAAGGAGAAAAATCACCAAGTGCATAACAATCATGAGCTTTACAACATGATAAAAATTTATAAAGAAAAAACAGACAAAATTTAAAAGACATATCAATGAATCCACAATCAGCAGGCAATTCTTGCACATCTGTATTAAAAACTAATAGATAAAGCAAACTAAAAATGAATGTGTCCAAGAGGAATGCTAGAGAGAAAATGGCAAAGAAAATATATTTGCTGAGGTTTACTTTTGCTTTTCTCTCCAATAATATTTGACTATTGACATAGAAAAATGTGAAAAATAAATTCTGCACATCAAAGGGTACTCTAACATCACTTAGCATCCATTCCTATTCATCCCCACTGGAAATAAGATTTTGCTCTTATTTATATTACAGCAATTCAAGTCCATTGCTTTCCAAAGAAAAATGAAGAAAACATTTGTGACAATCTCAGCTACTTTTTATACATTTACCTTTCTACCAAAAGCTCCAAATTGGCCATTCCCTTGTCACATCTTCCAAAGCCCCTCTACAAGATGCCACACAGTCAGAAACATCTTTTTGAAAAGCTTTATCTACTTTATTTGCACATGATTCACAGATTTCTTAAGCCATCATATCATTTCAAAATTTTTTAACAATAAAGTACTTCTCCAAGATGGTCAAAAATTTATTGAGTCTTCCACATGAACCTAATAATGTAATCATACATAAGATATGACTTTTATATCCATAAGCAGATAGACATATTGGATTACTAATTTGTTGATTTGTAACTAATACTTCAATCTAAGTCCAGAGTTCATAGAATTAACAGTGTCAGAAATGAATATTTTAAAATCAAACATGAATATCTAGCACCAAAGCTAACAAACTCTGTAAGTAAATTAAAGAAAGTCAAGAAAATTGCATTTTTGAAGTTCATTGTGACTTATATTTTAATAATCAGACATGATTTATTACATGAATTACCATATGTTCTCATTATTACATAAAAAGATTACACAAATTAAAACTGTTTTACACATAGGGTAGAAGAGCAGGTTAATCCATAAAAATAACAAAAAAATTACAAACATCATTTCTATTTTTAAGAGATAATTATTGACATTTTCAAAATGTTATTTAAGACCTATGCTGAAGGCACATTTTGGGAATATTTCAATAAAATTATGGGCTTTGTGTATATAAGCTTTCAGTATGAATTCAATTTTGAAATTAGACTTTAAATTACTATATTAAGTATTTTTAGAAGCAATCATTTATATTAAAAATACATTTTGATAGGTGTTGAGGAGGAAGGCAGCAAATCACACTGCCATGTGTGTACCTGTGCAACAATCTTGCATGTTCTTTACATGTACCCCAAAACCTAAAATGCAATTTAAAAAAAAGAAGAAGAAAAATACATTTTTGAACCAAAAACATCATCAGAAACAAAGATATTTATAAATGCCTAAAAGTCTACATGGAAACCATAATTTATAAATCATAAATAGTAAAAGATATGTCTTAAATAATTTTCCTTGTGTCTTTTTCGGACATCTTCATATTATCACCCTTCTTGTGTATGTTAATTGATACATTAAATCATTTATACGTTCATTCACCAAATATGTATGAAGTGTGTGTTCCGTGCCAGAATCTTAGACAAAATATAGAGAACAAGCAATGAATAAGGTATAGTCTTGCCTCCACACACCTCAGGATCTAGAAGGAAGACAGCCTAACAAGGCAATTACTTCTAGTTGGTGTCTGAAATTCTTATCCAAGAGGAAGCATTAAGGAGATTAAAGTAGCATGGGAACACAGAGGAAGACCAATAAACCTAGGCAACTTGGAGAAAGCCCTCAAAGCTGAGACCTAAAGGCGAAAGAGAGAGAGAAAGTGATTAAGGGAAAAAGAAAGAGAGGGAAGTAGAGAAGGAGAAGCATTCAGTTTTCTGCAGCCTTATGAAGCCAGAGATGAAATGCATCTAGAGAGCAGAGCAGCCCCTGCATCATCTCACAATTCAGGCACTAGAGACTGAAATACCATTTTTCCCAGCAGAAATGGCCTTCTGACAGTTCTGAGTTAACCTAGAAAAGCAACTTGGGAAATTATATCATCCATGTGAAATAAGAGATTCCACAGGAGAGTGCAATATGCATGTAGTCTTAAGATCTTCAAAAGGAGATGTGGACTCAGGTTTTATAATTAACAGAACTACATGTTCTTTCACACGGGTAATGAGAGAAAGTTCCAATGTTTGTCTCTTTCAGAGTTGCAGAGTTGTCTTATACTGTTTCTGGTTTTCCAAAAGGAAAACAACAAAGGCAACGACCCCACTATACACACACACACACACACACACACACACACACACACACACACACACACACACAAATACTCCACAAATTTTCTGACTCTCCAGCTCAGATTTCCTGGAGCAAAGACTATTATCTAAAGTTGCCACATCCCGAGGTACCTGTCTCCCTACATGGAGAGAGTAGAGTCACCCTCCTGAGTGAGTGGGAGACTTGCTTCATTGGTTGCATTGTGCCTGTGCTAAGAAGCATCCCACACTTAGTTCACTCTACTGTCACTATCTTGACACTCTTAGAAATTTTTGCACAAGCGGCCCTGTATTACACACTTGGCCCACAAATTTTATCAGTCATGGGAGAAATATTGGGGACAGAATTAAGACGGGACAAATCTAAGCTGTATTCAGGACATAAAAGATTTTCAAATCTCATATTTGACTTAACCTCTTGACTATTGTCACTAGATCTGTGTGCTCCCTAAATATTTTTGCCTAATATCAATTCATTATTGTTTTTTAATTCACTTAAATACTGACTTGGCCTTATCTTAAGCAGTAATATTTGTGAAAGTATGAGTTTTGTGCTCCAGCCATGTTTTTTCTCTAATATACTTTTGAAACAAATGAATAATTTTAAAAAGAAATGTCTCTGAAATACTACCTAAAATCATTCTGAGTACTCTTGGGAGTAGTGGCACAATCTGGGAGACACTGAGTGATGTAATGAGAGGAATGTGCATTTGAAACATACTCTCCTATGGTAATAACCACATTCCTAAAAGTGAACATAGGACAGGGCAAATTATTATATTTTCTTGATGTATGCTCTATATTGTTTTACCCTCAAGCCCCTATAACTTTCTGTGTTGTCCTCACTTAAGAAGGCATCTAACCCTCTGCCCATTCTTCCAGGTGTTGAGTAAGGTAACAGTAGTCATCTCTCCAGGTCAGACCTGATTCCTCCGTATTTGGTCATATTAGTCTTCACTGAGGAGCTTAAGAGGCAAATACTCTGCTCTCTGTGGTGGTATAGGGGCCCAGATTTAGGTTTGAGATTTTAAATGTTTTCAGTAGTTGACTTTGTTGAACATTCCAGTCAAATATCACTTAGCAAGTTCAAAGTGACCCACTCTCTGACTTACATATGTCTTTCTTTCTCATGTCACTCAAAAATCCTTTCCTAGATGAAAGGCAGTCCCAAAGTCTTTCCTGTCCTCAAAAGTCTATACCCAGACCACTCTTTTTCCACATACTGAGGACTGGAATTCATTCAAAATGCTTCATTAGCCCTTCCTTGTTTGTTACAATTTAAAAACGTTTTCCCACACCTTTGTGTTTCACATTGTCACACCTCTTGCTTTGAAAAAGAAATATATACATATATACACACACACACACACACACATGCAATTATATATATACACATATATGTTTATATGTAAAACATATGTATATATATTGTGTGCATATGCATACATATATATTCTTCATTTTCTTTACCTTAGTTATCTTTGGTGGATTTGTTTTGGGCACTTAAACACGAATAGATTTTGCTTTATTTTTCTTTTGAAAGAGTAAGCAATATTATTTTTATCATCATCTTCATTATTATTATACAAATCAAGTTTAATCCATCATTTCAAATTTCTCAAAAACAAATTATAACTTTCAACTCATCAAAAGTACTAAATAATTAAAGTATTCATTATATTGACTTTTTGTAATTTTTTTTTGTTTTATTATGTTTTAAGTTCTGCAGTGCATGTGTGGATCATGCAGGATTGTTACATATATACACATGCCATGGTGGTTTGCTGCATCCATTCCCCCATTATCTACATTAGGTATTTCTCCTATACATTGATATTTTTAAAACTAAATATTTGTGTTATTGTGTTATAAACTCTCTTGAGGTTTTTCTTTAGAAAACAGAAGAGCCCTAAGAATTTTAGATAAATTACAGGTGTATTTAAATTTTTCAAAAATAAAAAATATATATATACTAATTTATATCTTTGAAAATCTTTCTCTCCTGAGGCTGTATTTTCTTTGGGCATAGATGTGGTAAGGGACTCTTAGGAGCAATCACAATTTTCATTTGACAATGAAATTACTGTTTATGTGCTTATTTATTGAAAAGTTATTTTAAGACTTAGAGCAATATCAGTATAAGAACTTATTTTAAAATGATTCCTGAGTGTACATTGCTGTTCTTTATATCTATCATCAGGGAATTAGTTAAACCAATCCTCTGCCTTACTTTATCTCATTCTATCCTTTACCAAGATATATAAGTGTTATATAGACATAATTACAGTAATTAGGACAAATAGTTACAGACAAAATTTTTTAAACACTTTGGATCATTCTTTAAATTTGGAAAATGAAATATCATTGTGTGTTATACCATTATCTTTACAATGTTAAAAAAAACAAACAATAAATATAAACGTTTGATTTCACAATCACTGTTTTACTATTTAAATCATAGTGTTTTATCAGATTTGAGAATGACTCTTGGCCTTTCTTAAAATCACAATGTGAAATTCACCTCAGTGATGAATATGTGATCATTCACTCTCCTGTATCTTCTAGATAAGTAAACAGATCCAACTGTTACTAAATTCAGAGCCCAACTCTAAAACTTCAGAACTTCTATGGACTTGCTTGTTTTACCCAACAGAACTCGTTCTTCCATTTGGCTCCCTCAGGATTATGTTTTTGTTTTTATTTGTTGTTTTTAGTTTTTGGTATTTATTTTCTCTGAAAATCTACTATGGAAGTTTTGCATTATTGTAAACGTATTAAGTTCAGGCAGAAATTAACAACACATGTATGTAAAATCTGAATTTAGTAATAAATGTAAATCGAGTTCCAAGATTAGTCAGCACATCTGAAAGTAAATAAAATACTGAAGACAATCTTTTTAAAATTTCAAATGACACAGATTTTTTAAAACAGATTTTGAAATATCAGTATCAAAGATCATTTTAGAATACATTATCACTCTCTGTAAAATAACAGTTGTTAAAGCATCCATAAATAGGGATACACAAAGTAATTACAAGACTTTCTCTAGCCCTGTGCAAAACTCTAATTCCAGATGTGTATTATGAAAACTTAGTATTCTGAAATAGCTTTTATAGCCTATGCTGTCTCAAGGACATACCAGTGGTAATTTACAGGAACTCACCCATTTGTACCATCCTACAATTATATATATATATTGGCTACTACAAACACCCCAAATAAAGAAGAGTTCTGTCTAGATACATTTGTCCCTTGCCTTTTCCCTGAGTCATCTGTACTGAAAGATGCAATTGCCATGAGAGTTCACATGGCCCTCAAGCTTTTTGACTTGAGCCATGTCATCATTCCCTCCACTCCAATGAAAAATGTATTTTTCTAAGGCCTGAAATGAATTTTCCCCCCAGCCAAACTTTCAGTTCCCCAGAATGAGTTTTTGACAGCTAACCTTATTTTCCCAAGTAATACATCATTAAAGCAACACAGACGGGTCCAGATGAAGTATTACATCCCTAGATCACCAGACCCACGTCACTCAGGTGATACATTCACTGCACTGTCACTGGGCCTGTGGAAACGTACACAGCTGACGTATATCTTTCAAGGTTTATTTAAAGGAACATTATTTATTTAGTAAATCCTGTCTGATTTTGAAGAATATCTATGCCCGTACTCCACCTGGAGAGAGAGGCAATAAGGGTCTTTCTGGGCTTAAAAAGAAAACTGACTGGAAAACAGAGTTTAATCAAAGGGAATGCTTCCTCTTTCCTAGTTACAAATGGGAGTCCAGCTGTTATTTTCCAATCTCCTTCTAAAACACTGCTGTGAGAGAAAATTACAACCCTTCACCAGAGCCAGGGTGAAGGAGATGAAGTTTACCTTTGATGTTCGTTCACTCTTATTTTGTGCATAACTTGTTCTTCAGGTGTCTGGTCCCTGTTGGAATTTCCAGGCTACTCATGGCCCTCAGAATGACAGCATTTGGCACAAGAATATCCATATCTTAAATTTCTCAAGTTAAAAAAAAACCCTAAAACCCTAGCTCTGCACTTGCTAGCTGTATCACCTTGAGGAACTCTTTATTTCTCCATTCATGTAAAATGGAAATACAATTATCGCCTGAGATCTTTGTGAAGGTTAAATGAGATAATGCATGTAAAGGCTTGAAACAGTGCCTGACACAGAGGAAGCAAGTAATTAAGACTAGCTCTTATCATTTTTACCCTTGTTTCTTTTGCCTAATTATTCTACCTGCTTTCTAATTACTAATTCTTTGCATTTTATTGTAGCACTCTGACTTACAGACCATCTCATCTTCAATATTACTTCCTTAGGGGGTCTTTTCCTAATTACCTCCCTCTGTTTTATGTTTTCATAGTACCAGATACTTTTCCTTAGTAGTCCTTATTGCAAGTGTATTTAGTTAATTGTTAAATATGTCTCACTCTTTGGTAAATTAAAGATGATCACAAATTCTTTGCTACTCCTGCCATTGAGAGTTGAGGAATAATTTGCCACTTTATGAATCTGGACAACCTTAATGATTTGATTGAACAATAGAATTTAATGAAAGTAACATTCTGTGACTTCAGAGGGTAACTCAGAAGAAACATTGCAGCCTACACTGTATTCTGCTGGACAACTGTCTTTGAGAAAAGCCAGTGCATGTAAGAAGTCCAACTACACTGAGACTCCCGTGCTATGTGGAAGCCCAACCAGCTGCTGAGATGGTCACATAAAAAGAAACCAAGGGCTCAGCTAACATCCCTGGCTTAGTTCCCAGGTGACAGTCAACACCAAGTTGTAAGTCAACCTATTGGAAGTGAATCTTCAGCCACAGTTAGTTGCCCAAGCCGACACCATGTGCTATAGAGACAAGGTGTCCCATTGATCCTACTCTGAGTATAGATAATTGTTGTGGTTGTAAACCAATAAGTTTTAGAGCGGCCCCTTATTCAGCAATAGATAACCAGAAAACCTACTTATACTATGAGTTCCAGGAGAAAAGAAACTATGTCAATTTGTTCACTGCTATATTATCAGTGACTCACATGTTCCATAAGTACTTGATGAATGAGTAAATGAACTGGAAACATCAAAGTACCAAAGAAACTGAGACAGAGATAAAATAGATAAATTATATTTGTGATTTTAGTAGTAAGTAAATTCTTTTACCACTTCTAAATAATGGCTCTTTTTTCTAGGTAAAAGGAAAAGATTATATCATAGGGCAATTTTACTCAATTTAGCAATAAGTGTGGACCATCCACTCTGCTCTGATTGCTGGAATTATGGCCATGAACTAGACAATCTCTAACCTCCCAAAAGTCACAGTTGAGGTCTGTATTTCTCAAACTGTGGTCTGTGAATGTGCGTCAGAATTCCCTGGAAATGCTTATTAAAATTTCGGATTCCTGGGCCCCACTTTGGATCTGCTGAATCAGAAGCATTAGAGGTGAGACCCCACAATTTGCATTTTTTAACAAGCCTCCTGGTGATTCTTACACACTTTGAAGTGTGAAGCCAGGTCTAAACCAGAGCTTTTCAGACGTTCCTTACAATCACCAGGACATTTAATAAAAAAGAAACAAAACACAGCAGATTTCTAGATTTCACTCTACACCCACTGAATCATAATCCCCACAGACCAGGATTGGCAGTCTTTCTTTTGTGATTCTGATCATTAAGAAGGTAAAGAACAATGCTTTATTATTTTTTTTCTCAGAAGAGGAAATAGGCATGAGATGTGCTGTGTCCCCAGGTGCCTAAGTATTAAAAAATGAGAAAATAATATTTCCAAAATCACATAGCTAACAAATCAGATGGGACACCAGCCTTGTGATCCCTGGCTCATTGCTCCTTTTAGTATTTTACTAGCATTTCCTATGTTAAGATACATTTATAATTGTAGAGAAAAATGAAGATTTTTGACATTATAACAGAATACTAGTAAGATAATTTTGCAACAGCTCCTCAAAGAATACTGCCTTTTAATCTACCTGTTCTATTCATGCTTAACTATGGCCTGCAAAATATGTGCTTAGAATAATTTCCCATCATATATGAATGAATTAGCTAGCAATGCTTTATGTGACTTATATGCATAGTAAATGATATGAATGAGTGAATGAAGCAGAGATTGCTTTTGAGTCAATCTGATATTGGTATGAATGTTGATAGCTATTATCAAATAAGATATAGGCAGGGTGGTAAAATAGGAGACTCAGACATCTTGAATCAGCACTAACGCCCTGAAGTAAAGACGCTTTTCTTCCTCTCTCCCTCCAACATGCACATATGTAGGCCATATGTGCTTGCACATGCATGCCTGTGTGTGTGTGTGTGTATGTGTGTGTTGTGTGTGTGTGTGTGTGTTCTATGCAGGCAAAATGAAATTCAAGTGTGAAGCACCAAAACAACTAAATTCATTCAAGCATTGACAAAGCCAGGTTTGACATCATCATTTCTTCAGTCTGTGTATAGTAACTGAATTATCTGGAGCTGTGTTTGCCAAGAGAAATTAAGTGGAGGTCGTAGGATCTGTCTAGGACTAAGTTACACACAATATTTTTTTCACTACTAACATCATTACATTTTTCTCTTTTTATAAGAATAATTATTCATTTATCAGTTTGTTTGTTGAGGACTTCCCATGTGAAATAAACTGTTTTTATCCTGTGGGGAAAAATGTACAGATAGGGCACGTTCTCTGCTTTTTAGGAGCTGGACAAGTGTCAGGCAGCCTAGAGGACACAAGAACAAATAAGCATCCCACAAAGTAGAAAGTGTGCCCCTCATTCGCCCTGGAAGACCAAAGCCAAATATTCTGGAATACTTGTTTGATACTTACTTAACTATAAGGAATAAAATCTGGGAAGTCTTTAGAAGAAGCTATGATTATTCAACTGAGCCTTGAAGTATTTCAACAGAAGGAGTGGGCATAGTCTTCTAGCAGAAGGGAAATAATAGGAGCAAATCAAAGTGTTAGCAAGAACAGGGAAAGCTTTGAGAACAGTTTTGCATAATCACAGTGTATATGAGAAATAATAGCATGGGATATTGCTGGGAACCACAGAGTCAGATCATGGATGGACTTTAATGCTAAGCAAGAAGTATTAATTTTATTCTACGATGAATTTGTAAACACCACTTTTGATCATTCACCAAAGAACATAATGGTGAAAAATCAACTATTAATAAGAGTGGAGCATTCTACCTTTGATTGGACTGAGTCACTTTGGCCCACAGACACAGTCTCAATTCTCAATTTAATGAAGAATTTCAAATAAAGGGTTTTTAAATGCATGCCATATTTATCTTGACTTTGTAGTTTTCAAAGCTAAAATAAATGTCTGCTTCTCAGCCCTGGCCTAAGATTAATCCCTCTAGAAACAGCCCTCCCTCCTTTGCTTTGATTCTACCAAAATACTACATCATTTAAATTTTTCTTAAATTCCGCTCTTCCACAGATCCCTACTATAAATGTGTGACTTCCTCTGTTTGGTGAGCACCCCCGTAGTTCCTCCAGCAGACAGCAAGTTAACAAGCTCCTCTTTGTTGCACTCCAGGTATGTCCCTTGAGGCCTTTAACATATAGACTTTGTCACTATAGATTAGCATTGCCCAGTGGAACTATAATGCAAGCCACACATCTAAATTTAAATTTTCTAGGCCAGTCATGGTAGCTCACGCCTGTAATGCCAGCACTTTGGGAGGCCAAGATGGGCAGATCACTCGAGGTCAGGAGTTTGAGACCAGCCTGGGCATCATGGTGAAACCCCACCTCTACCAAAAATACAAAAATTAGCCAGTTGTCGTGGCATGCACCTGTAATGGCAGATACATGGGAGGCTGAGGTGGAAGAATGACTTGAGCCCAGGAGGCAGAGGTTGCAGTGAGCTGAGATTGTACTCCAGCTTGGATGACAGAGCTAGATTCCATCTCAAAATAAATAAATAAATTTAAAGTTTCTAGTTATCGTGTTTTAAAAAGTTAAAAAGTAACAGATGACATTAACTTTAGTACTATACTTTATTTAAAACTACATATAAAGTATTGTTCAATATGTAATTAGCATACAAAATTATTAATAAGCTATTTTACAGTATTCTTTTTGAACTGTTTTCCAAATCTGGTATGTAATTTACATGGATGGCATATCTCATATTTCACGCACTCAATCTTCGTATGTGGCCAGAGGCTACCACGTTGGATCGTACAGATCTAGATATAAGCTATCAAATAGAACTTTCTGAGTTGATGGAAACTGTGTAGAGTTGCATTGCCTAAAGCAGTGGCCACTAGCCCCTTGAAGGCACTGAACACTTGAAATTTGCCGATTATAACTGAAAAACTGAATTATAATTTTAATTTAATGTAATTTAAATAGTACACATGTGGTTAGTGGGTATAGTTTTGAACCACACAGTCCTAGATAATGAGAAGCTATTAAAGTGTTTTAAGCAGTGGAGTGTCCTTTAGGGAACTAAAGTTTAGGAATATTTAGTAGAATGGAGAAATACAATTTTAAATGGGGGCATTCCCCACAGTGCTTTAGAGCAGTGTTCTCCTGTGTTAAAGGATGATTAAAGTTGTTATGTTATGTGACCCCTATCTGATCTATCATGACATCTGTAACAGCAACACTATTTACCTCAATTACCCAGTCAAATCTCATACTATGTCAAACAGTAACTTAGAAAATAGCTGATGTCACCCGTGTCATTTAACATCTTCATTTTTCTACAGTTGTTTTATGTCCCACAGTGTCTGATGACCTTTAACTATTTTACCCCCATAAAATTCCAGCAGGGGTAAAACTGATGAAAATTGATGATGCTTTAAAAACACAAAATTACAGTGGCTTCATTAAAAACCAATTGTGTTTCAAGCAGCTTATTCTTTGTATCAATAGGATATACAAGTACTCATGTTAATGGTCAAACTTTTCCCTTGCTTATAATGAACCGTAAAATTACACTTGGCAATCAAGAGTACTGTAGCAGATAAGTAAGGCAATTTACCTCATCATTTTTCCTTTTGTTGTCAATCTTATTGCAAAGCCCATTGCCTTTTTAATGAACCGTAATGTGAATATGCAAGATCGTGCGTGCAATACTTGAGCATATACACTTAGGTTGAACCAGGCTGATTTTGAGCTGTTGATTTTAAATAGGTTATGTCAAGTAAAAGCTATATCTGGAAAGTCTTTATTAGATGACATATTCCTATGTCTTGGACTTATTTTTATTTAAAAGGAATCTTTTCCTTTTTATTGTTTTAAAAGATACTCTAGAATTTGACCTTGCATATACGTTAGAACATATAATTTTTCAGATAATTAAAATGCTATTATGAATTGTAATACTATACATAATTATATATTGATTACACTGTCTCTAAGTGTTTTACACATACAGATTTAAAATGAATGAGGAACTTACTTTCTTTATGAGGCAGAAGCAAACTTCCCTGGGCTTTGTTCTATGATAATCTTTTAGGTTAAAAACTCTGAGACTCTAAATAGCCTGTAAGAAGTTATTAGGGGTTGTTAGGAACAGTTTGTTTATCTCTGTGAAACATAGACCCCTTCCTTATCTACAAAATAAGGAGAATGATATCTACTTCATGCAGCTGATAAGACAATTAAATGATATTCTACTTATACAGTGCTTGATATTAAGTCAATGTATGGCAAATGTTACTATCATAGATGAATAATCTATTTGTTAGTATTTTGGTTATTTTTTAATGGATAAACCCTGGAATCTTAAAGGCTTAACACAACAGAAGTTTATTTCCTGCTGATAAAAATTTCTGATACTTAGATAGTGCTCCCCCAGGTGGTGAATCAGATAAATGAGTTCTTTCTAGCTTGTGGCTCCTTAATCTTCAAGTGGCTTCCAAATATGGCCTTGGGGTTAAAGCCATTCCAGCCACCTGTAAGGGGAAAAAAGGATATGTGAAAACACATGATAATGCAAGGTGACACATAGCATTTCAGTCCACAGTGTACATTGCATAATATGATCTCTTAATTGCATAAGAGGCTGGATAGGTAGCTAACCACCAGGAAGAAAAGGAAATACTTTTGTTTCTAATGAACACAGAGCCATCACTGCCACATATGCCATCAGTTTCCAAAGCTGACATACATTTCTATACATGAATGTACCTGTCTTTAACAAGAGAAAGTGAAGCAAAAATTGAACTGGTTTTCTGTCAAAGTAAAGAAGACATATGAGGAAGCCCCTGGAAAAGGAAGGCTCACACTGGAGATTCCAGGAGGATCTGTGATCAAAGGGGAAAGAACCCAGGTTTTGCTTTCTCAAACTCTTAATCTTATTTTTAACATTTTTGGGATAACTTTGCGTTCTAATTTTTCACTCTCTTAAAACAATGAAAATAACAATTTTCAGTATGTTTGATGAAACATACTGACTGAAAATTGTTATTTTCATTGTTCTTATTTTTAATCGGTCATATCTATACTTAATCAGTGAAATTTTATTCGTATTTTAATGAGAAAAAGAAGTTCTCCAGGGTGCTGTTTGTCTGGCCAAAGAATGGAGAAAATCTCAGAGAAATTAGAATTTCTAATTTCCAAAATTATTTAGGGACTCAATAGAGTCTTTATGTAAAAGATTATTATGAAGCAATAGTTTTTGTTGTTGGAATTCTTTGTATTTCTGTATTTTGACTTTTGCTAGAATCAAACTGACTATTTTAACATAGTTCAGAAATCCCTTGCTTTATGATTACTCTTTCCTAGATTTTTGAGATACTATAGCATATGTCAGTTAATACGCAGTCATCTCCAAGTAACCACAACAGCAACCAAATGACTAAAGTGGCCTTAATCATAGAATTTTTATTACTTACTTAAGATAGTAAGTAGGTAGGTAGATAGTACAAGGGTTATTGAGAGGCTCAATTACATCAGGATTCCACTACATAAGGAGATATTCCTACTTACTTAGTCTATTCCTCATGGTTACAAATGCTAGAGAGTCATTAATTTCTAAATAAGGAAGGGATGGAAAGGAGCATAGTTACTGAGATTTCTTAAGTGTGGTTCTTATCAGAAAATGTCCCCTCCTGAGAAGTCCCTTGGCAAACCTCCATTTATATTTCATTGACCAAATTTTATTACAAGGTCTATTCCAGCTGTGCATGACTAGGAAAGCATGTGTTTTGCAAAGAAAAACAAGATACGCAGAATTAACAAAAATGCGTCACATATTGTCCCTTGGGGCTGAGCATGCTATGGACCGAATGTTTGTGTTCCCATCCCTCAAATTTGTAGGTTGAAATCCTATCCCACAATATGGTGATATTAGGAGGTAGGACCTTTAAGACATGATTAGGTCATGAGAGTAGAACCTTCCTAAAAGAAAACATCACAACTTGCCCTTGCTCTCTCTACTCTCTGCCATGTGAGTATACGATAAGAAGATGGCCTTTTACAAACCAGAAACCATCCCTCATCAGAAGCTGGATCTGCCAGTCCCTTGATGTGAGACTTTTCAGCCTCCCAACTGTGAGAAATAGATGTTTATTGTTTAAGCCACCCAGTCTACGGTAATTTGTTACAGCAGCCCAAACTAAGACATCATACCAAACAAAGTCAAATATCTGTGAATAGGAATCAGCTGGAGGATGATACTTGGAAGAAAACTTACAGGATTCATCCCAGGACATGCCCTATTTTTACCTGGTACACTTAAGAAAGAATAAATTATCAAGGATTTGTAAGACCTCCATTACAGCATTTGTATGCAATATATTCATATCAGAACAATTTTCTTTACAATGAAAAACAAAATCATTTGTTCCATTAATAAGCTTCATGATTTCATTTTTATAATTTTTAAAGACATGTTTTCAAGAATTTCTACAGTAATGTCAAGTTACTTCTTTTAAGAATCACCAAGATAATACTCATTTTCTAAGGTGAGTAGAAATTAGCCCAGACTTAGAATGGATAGACAATGATGCCTTATATTTACACAGTAACTTATATATTGCACAGTACTTCTATTTACTTTATACCATTTAATCCAACATATGAGGTTGATACTATCACCTTCATTTTACATGTGAGGAAGTGAAAGCTTAAAATAAAAACATTTAGGAATTTGCCCTTTCTATTAAGTGATTTAACAGGATTTTGAACTATGCCTCTGTTCTTTTCCATCTTCACAGTTTCATGATTCCAGACATAGTAAACCAATTGTTATTCTATTTTTCAACAGTTACCCTATTCACTTCTGAAAGAATCTGAGGCAATTCATTTCAAATAAATATGAAGAATATGCATTTTTTTCTTAATTTTAGGGGCACTCTTCATACTATGAGGGTTGGAACTACTCATTAATTCCTAAAATGTTTACCAAACTCAGTCTAGGACACTGAGAAATAGACAAGTACAGTCAATCTTGTATTAGTAACCGAAAACTTAAAATTAGAATAAAATATTAATACAGATTTCTATAGCAATGTTTAGGGTATATAGTAAAATATTAAGGATTATATTACTGTTAAAAGATAAAAACTGAAGCACATTAAAATATAAACAGTTTCTTTGAGCAAATAGCAATTTATAAATCAGACAGGCCACAGGTAGTTGGGGGTTCCACCAAAGGGAGTATAAGTTACAGGCTTTTACAGGGTGAAGGTGGAAGCAAGGCAAAGAAAATATTTGACTTATTGAAGTGGAGCAGTAGCCTTATTTGGAGCATTCAAGTAGGAAGTTCCCAGTGAGAGCTTATTTGGCAGTTTCCGACTGGTTAAGCTTAAGTTTTGTTTTACTATTTCCACTGAATTAGGTTTCAATTTGCTTATATAGAACCCAGAGTGCTGGAGCTGCCTCAGTCTAACGGCCTCTCAACTAATTATTTTAACATATTCCTTTAGCACTATATTATTGGCAAGCCACTCACACATGTAGTTCATTTGAACTGTGCAGTACCTTCTCAGATACATATTGTTATCATCCCATTCCACAAATGGGAAAACTGAGCCTAAAAGAGGTGAAATAGAAGATCCAGGATAAGGCTTTGTGTCTTAATTCAAAATCACTTACTTTCCACCTCACCCATATAAATGATCAAAATGCACCATAGAGAAAAATTGAGAACTCGTACTTTGGGAATTAGACAGGATTTGTTTTGAATTCCAGTCACTAAGTAGCTATGTGAAGTAAGGGTGTAACAATAGTATCATCTCATGGATTTCTTGGGAAATTAAATAAAGTAACCCATATGAAGAGTTCAATGGGTATTAGGCTTACTATCAATGTTAGCTATTATTAGGAAGAATTCCTAGAATTAACTGAGCATAAACCATGGAGCCCTGCACTATTCTAAGAAGATTTCATGTATTAATTCATTAGTAATATTATTAAGCAGGAATTGAACTGAGTTCTGCAGAGAAAACAAGTTTATTAAATAAATAAATTGACCCAACCAGTACTTGTGAATGTCTACTCTTTTCCTAGCAGTTTTGAGTCACTGGTGAAGCAGCAGTAAAGAAGACGAAGTCCCTCCTCTCACTGGATGTACATTTCTAGTAGAGGAACAGACAAGATATCCATGTGATCAGAACTAGGAAGAAAAATAAGGCAGATTCTTAGATGAGCAGTTCGACCATGTGATGGATTTTGCAGAATGTTTTCAAATCTTTGACATTCCTCCTCCAAAAGGTGGAATTTAATTCCTTTTTTAAAAATAATATATTTTATTTAACCCAAAGTATCAAAAATATTATCATTTCAATAAGTAATCAGTATTAAACAATATTAATGAGATATTTTACATTCTTTTTTTCATGCTAAGATTTTAAGAATTAACATGTGTTTTATACATTTAACATATTTTAATTTGGTCATTAATTTTTTTTTAATTGCACTTTAGGTTCTGGGGTACATGTGCAGATTATGCAGGATTGTTCCATAGGTACATACATGGCAATGTGGTTTGCTGCCTCCATCCCCCCATCACCTATATCTGGCATTTCTCCCCATGTTATCCCTCCCCACCTCCCAACCCCCTGCTATCCCTCTCCTAGTCCCCCCACAACAGACCCCAGTGTGTGATGCTCTCTTACCTGTGTCCACGTGTTCTCATTGTTCAACACCCGCCTATGAGTAAGAACACCTAGTATTTGATTTTCTGTTCTGGTGTCAGTTTGCTGAGAATGATGGTTTCCAGATTCATCCACGTCCCTACAAAGGACACAAGCTCATCGTTTTCTATGGCTACATAGTATTCCATGGTGTATGTGTGCCACATTTTTCTTGTCCAATCTATCATTGATGGGCACTTGGGTTGGTTCCAGGTCTTTGCTATTGTAAACAGTGCCTCCATGAACATATGTGTGCATGTCTTTATAATAGAACGATTTATAATCCATTGGATATATACCCAGTAATGGGATTGCTGTGTCAAATGGAATATCTATTTCTAGATCGTTGAGGAATCGCCACACTGTCTTCCACAATGGTTGAACTAATTTACCCTCCCACCAACAGTGTAAAAGTGTTCCTATTTCTCCGCATCCTCTCCAGCATCTGTTGTCTCCAGAGTTTTTAATGATCACCATTCTAACTGGCATGAGATAGTCTCTCAATGTGGTTTTGATTTGCATTTCTCTAATGACCAGTGATGATGAGCATTTTTTCCTACGTTTGTTGGCCTCATATATGTCTTCTTTTGAAAAGTGTCTGTTCATGTCCTTCACCCACTTTTGAATGGATTTGTTTGTTTTTTTTCTTGTAAATCTGTTTTAGTTCTTTGTAAATTCTGGATATTAGCCCTTTGTCCAATGCGTAGATTGCAAAAAAAAATTTTTCCCATTCTGTTGATTGCTGGTTCACTCTAATGATTGTTTCTTTCACTATGCAGAAGCTCTGGAATTTAATTAGATCCCATTTGTCTATTTTGGCTTTTGTTGCCAAGGCTTTTGGTGCTTTAGTCATGAAGTCCTTGCCTATGCCTATGTCCTGAATGGTTTTGCCTAGGTTTTCTAGGGTTTTTATGGTGTTAGGTCTTATGTTTAAGTCTTTAACCCATCTGGAGTTAATTTTAGTGTAAGATGTCAAGAAGGGGTCCAGTTTCTGCTTTCTACACACGGCTAGCCAGTTTTCCCAACACCATTTATTAAATAGGGAATCCTTTCCCCGTTGCTTGTTTTTGTGAGGTGTGCCAAAGATCAGATGGTTGTAGATGGGTGATGTTGCCTCAGAGGCCTCTGTTCTGTTCCATTGGTCTATATCTCTGTTTTGGTACCGGTACCAAGCTATTTTGATTACTGTAGCCTTGTAATATAGTTTGAAGTCAGGTAGCATGATGCCTCCAGCTTTGTTCTTTTTGCTTAGAATTGACGGCTCTGCAGGTTCTCTTTTGGTTCCATATGAAGTTTAAGGTGGTTTTTTCCAGTTCTAGGAAGAAGGTCGTTGGTAGCTAGATGGGGATAGTCTTGAATCTGTAGATTACTTTGGGCACTATAGCCATTTTCACAATATTGATTCTTCCTAACCATGAGCATGGAATGTTTTTCCATTTGTTTATGTCCTCTCTTACTTCCTTGAGCATTGGTTTGTAGTTCTCCTTGAAGAGGTCCTTTACATCCTCTGATAGTTGTATTCCTAGGTGTTTTATTCTCTGTATACCAATTATGAATGGCAGTTAGTTCTTGATTTGGCTCTCTTTACGTCCATAATTGGTGTATAGGAATGCTTGTGATTTCTGCACATTGATTTTGTATCCTGAGACTTTGCTGAAGTTGCTTATCAGTTTAGAAGATTTTGGGCTGAGACAATGGGGTCTTCTGAATATACAATCATGTTGTCTGCAAATAGAGACAATTTGACTTCCTCCTTTCCTAATTGAATACCCTTTATTTCTTTTTCCTGCCTGATTGCTCTTGCTACAACTTCCAATACTATACTGAATAGGAGTGGTCAGAGAGGGCATCCTTGTATAGTGCCAGATTTCAAAGGGAATGCTTCCAGTTTTTGCCCATTGAGTATGATATTATGATATTGGCTGTGGGTTTGTCGTAAACAGCTTTATTATTTTAAGATAGCTTCCATCTATACCTAGTTTATTGAGAGATTTTAGCATAAAGGGCTGTTGAATTTTGTTGAAGGCCTTCTCTGCACTGATTGAGATAATCATATGGGTTTTGTCTTTGGTTCTGTTTATGCCGTGAATTACATTTATAGACTTGCGTATGTTGAATCAGTCTTTCATTCCTGGGATGAAGCCTACTTGATCATGATGGATAAGCTTTTTGATGTGCTGTTGCAATTGGTTTGCCAGTATTTTATTGAAGATTTTTGCATCTACATTCATCATGGATATTGGCCTGAGGTTTTCTTTTCTTGTTAAATCTCTGCTGGGTTTTGGTATCAGGATGATATTGGTCTCATAAAATAATTTGGGAAGGATTTCCTCTTTTTGGATTGTCTGGAATAGTTTCAGAAAGAGGGGTAGCAGCTCCTCTTTGATTGTCTGGTAGAATTTGGCTGTGAACCCATCTGGACCTGGGCTTTTTTTGGTTGATAGGCTATTAATTGCTGCCTCAACTTCAGCCCTTGTTTTAGGTCTATTCAGGGTTTTGACTTCTTCCTGGTTTAGGCTTGGGAGGGTGCAAGTGTCCAGATGTTTACCCATTTCTTTTAGGCTTACTGGTTTATGTGCAGAGAGTTGTTTGTAGTAATCTCTGATAGTAGTTTGTATTTCTGCAGAATCTATGGCGATATTCCCTTTATCATTTTTTATTGCATCTATTTGATTCTTCTCTCTTTTCTTTTTTATTAGTCTGGCTAGCAGTCTATTTTGTTGATCTTTTCAAAAAAAAAAAAAAAAAGATCCTGGATTTATTGATTTTTTCGAAGGGTTTTTTGTGTCTCTCTCTCCTTCAGTTCTGCTCTGATCTTAGTTATTTCTTGTCTTCTGCTAGCTTTTGAGTTTTTTTGATCTTGCTCCTCTAACTCTTTCAATTTTGATGATAGGACGTCAATTTTAGATCTTTCCTTGATTCTCATGCAGGCATTTATTGCTATAAATTTTCCTCTAGACAATGCTTTAAATGTGTCCCGGAGATTCTGGTATGTTGTGTCTTCATTTTTGTTGGTTTTGAAGAACATCTTTGTTTCTGCCTTCATTTCATTGTTTATCCAGTCAACATTCAAGAGTCAGTTGTTCAGTTTCCATGAAGTTGTGCAGTTCTGAGTTAGTTTCTTAATCTTGAGTTCTAATTTGATTGCACTGTGGTCTGAGAGACAGTTTGTTATGATTTCCATTTTTTGCATTTCCTGAGGAGTGATTTACTTCTAATTATGTGGTTGGTTTTAGAGTCAGTGTGATGTGGTGCTGAGAAGAATGTATATTCTGTGGATTTGGGGTAGACAGTTCTATAAATGTCAATTAGATCTGCTTGGTCTGGATCTGACTTCAAGTCCTGGATATCCTTATTAATTTTCTGTCTTGCTGATCTAATATTGACAGTGGAGTGTTAAAGTCTCCCATTATTATTGTGTGGGAGTCTAAGTCTCTTTGTAGGTCATTAAGAACTTGCTTTATGTTTCTGAGTGTTTCTGTATTGGGTGCATATATATTTAGGATCATTAGCTCTTCTTTGCATTGATCCTTTTACCATTATGTAATGCTCTTCTTTGTCTCTTTTGACCTTTGTTGGTTTAAAGCCTATTTTTTCAGAGACTAGGATTGCAACTCCTGCTTCTTTTTGCTCTCCATTTGACTGATAAATCTTCCTCCATTCCTTTATTTTAAGCATATGTGTATCCTTGCATGTGAGTTGGGTTTCCTGGATACAGTTTTGACTTTTTATCCAATTTGCCAGTCTGTGTCTTTTGATTGGGGCATTTAGTCCATTTACATTTAAAGTTAATATTGTTATGTGTGAATTTAATCCTGTCATTTTGATGCTAGCTGGTTGTTTTGTCGATTAATTGATGCAGTTCTTTATTATGTCAATGCTCTTTACGATTTGGCATGTTTTTGGAGTGGCTGGTACTGGTTTTGCCTTTCTATGTTTAGTGCTTCTTTCAGGAGCTCTTGTACGGCAGGCCTAGTGGTGATATAATCTCTCAGCAATTGCTTATTCATAAAGGATTTTATTTTTCCTTCACTTATGAAGCTTAGTTTGGTTGGATATTAAATTCTAGGTTGAAAGTTCTTTTCTTTAAGGATGTTGAATGTTGGCCCCCACTCTCTTCTGGCTTGTAGGGTTTCTGCTGAGAGATCTGCTGTGAGTCTGATGGGCTTCCCTTTGTGGGTAACCAGATCTTTCTCTCTGGCTGCCCTTAGCATTTTTTTCTTCATTTCAACCCTGGTGAATCCGATGATTATGTGTCTTGGGGTTTGCTCTTCTTAAGGAATATCTTTGTGGTGTTCTCTGTATTTCCTGTCCTTGAGTATTATCCTGCCTTGCTTGGTTGGGGAAGTTCTCCTGGATAATATCCTGAAGAGTGTTTTCCAGCTTGGATTCATTCTCTCCATCACATTCAGGTACAGCTAACAAATGCAGATTAGTCTTTTCGCATAATCCCATATTTCTTGGAGGCTTTGTTCCTTTATTTTCACTCTTTTTTCTCTAATCTTGCCTTCTCATTTTATTTCATTGGGTTGATCTTCAATCTCTGATATCCTTTCTTCTGCTTGGTTGATTCAGTTATTGAAACTTGTGTATGCTTTGCAAAGTTCTCGTGTTTTTCAGTTCCATCAGGTCATTTATATTCTCTAAGCTGCTTATTCTCATTAGCATTTCATCAAACCTTTTTCAAGGTTCTTAGTTTCTTTGCATTGGGTTAGAACATGTTCTTTTAGCTCTGAGTAGTTTGTTATTACCCACTTTCTGAAGCCTGTTTCTGTCAATCCATCAGACTCATTCTCCATCCAGCTTTGTTCCCTTGCTAGTGAGGAGTTGTGATCCCTTAGAGGAGGAGAGGCATTCTGGTTTTGGGTGTTTTAATTCTTTTTGTACTGTTTTCTTCCCATCTTTGTGGATTTATCTACCTGTGGTCTTTGTAGTTGGTGACTTTCGGATGCGGTCTCTGAGTGGACGTCCTTTTTGCTGATGATGAAGTTATTTCTTTCTGTTTTTTAGTTTTCCTTCTAACAGGCCTCTCTGCTGTAAGACTGCTGGAGGGCCACTCCATACCCTGCTTGCCTGGAGATCACCTGCAGTGGCTGCAGAACAGTAAGGGTTGCTGCCAGTTTCTTCTTTTGTTATCTTTGTCCCAGAAGGATACCCACCAGATGTCAGCCTGAGCTCTCCTTTATGAGGTGTCTCTTTGGATATACAGGGATCAGGGAGCTGCTTGAGGAGACAGTCTGTACCTTGTAGGAGCTCAACTGCTGAGCTGTGAGCTCCATTGTTCCGTTCAGAGCTGCTGGGCAGGTACGTTTAAGTCTGCTGCTGCGAAACTCATAACCACCATTTTTGCCCAGGTGCTCTGTCCTGGGAAGGTGGGGCATTATTTAAAAGTTGCCTTTTTTCAGAGATGCCCTGCCCAGTGAGAAAGTAGCCTAGTCACAGTCTGCCAGCAGAGGCATTGCTGAGCTGCCATGGGCTCTGCCCAGCTGCGATGTAAACTTCCTTACAATTCTGTTTATAGAAGTATAGTTAGACTGCCTCAGTAATGGCTGCCTGCCTCCATATGGTGGCCTGCGTCTGTAATGGTGGACTGTCTCATTAATGGTGGACTGCCTCAGTGGTGATGGACTGCCTCAGTAATGGCAGACACCTTTCCCCTCACAGAGGTGGACTGTCCCAGGTCCAGCTGTGCTTCTGTGAAATTCTCAATCCAGAGCGTTTCAGATTGCTGGTCTTTGTGAGGGTGGGACCCACCTCCTTTTCTTTAGTTGAATGGGCGGCTCTATCTCCCAGGCATTCCAGGTGCCAGTTGAAATGGCCACCCAGATATGTGTGAGTTTTTGTGCAGAGACCCACTGCACCTGCTGAAACAGCCATGTTGGAAACTCGTGGTGATTTTCCGCCTGAGAATCTTCTGGTCTGTGGGCAGTAAACACTCGTTTGGAAATGCAGTGATCACTCACCCTCTGAGTTCTCGCTGGGAACTGCACTACAGAGCTGTTCCTGTTTGGCCATCTTGGATTTGTATATCGGAATTTAATTCCTTTTTCCTTGAATGTGGACCATCCTTAGTAACTTGCCTCCAACTAATCGAAATTGGCAGGCAAGAAGAAAGCAGAGGAAATACTGTATGAGTAATTTCCAAAGCTGAGTCACAAATGGCCATTTGGCTTCCACTTGGTGCTCTCTCTCTCTCTCTCTTTTTCTATCTGTGTGTCTCTCTCCTTCCCTCTCTGCGTCTCTGCCTGTGACCCTGGAGTCTGACTAGCCTGAAGCAACTATGATTAAGAGACCATTTGGTGATTCCTCAGAGACACAGACAGATGCCTGAGGAGCCCTAGATGGTGAGTCTTCTCAGTCCAGCTGTCAGGATGGTGGGTGAGTGAGCTTTCAGATGATTCCAGTCCCCGGCCTTTCAGCCAGCTTCCGCAGCCAAAGTCAAGTGAAGCAGAGAAGAGCTGTTTCCACCAAGCCCTGCCTGGACTGTAAACTGAAAAGCAAAATAAATATTTGTCTTTTAAGCCACTAAATATTTCAGCTACACATCCATAATAACTGGAACAGTATTGTAAACAGGGTATGGGGAGGTTTATTTCAAAAGCAGATATTGGAATAGAGACCTGAATGATATCAGGTAAGTAGTCATTCAATGATTTGGAGAACGTACTTTCCAGAAAGAAGAAATAGCAAATACTAAGACTCTAAGGTAAGAATGCACATGTTGTTTTAAAGAAATAACATGTCAGCCAGTCTGGCTGAAGTGGAGTAAAAAGCAGAGAAAAGTAGCAAACAAGGTGGAAAGGTGAACAGGGTCAGATAAGGAAGGGTCTTATTGATGGCAAACAGTTTAGGTTTGGGTATTAATAGGCTGGGAAATAATTGGGAAATAATAAGAAATACGTTTGATTTAATTTATGTTTGGAAAAAGATCTCTCTGCTATTTGTGTGAAAAATATTCTCCAAGGGCAAGAGTCAATGACAAGACGTCATTTAGGAAGCCAGGGCAGAGATTAGGAAGATAATGATGGTGGCTTGGCCTGAGGTCTTATCTGTGCAGTTGGATGAGAAGTGATTACATTCAGGATATATTTTGAGGGCAGAGCTGATAGGTTTCCGAATGGATTGAATAGGAACGAAGAGGGAAGGCAAGGCTGGAATTTGTCAGGGCTCCCCTACAATGCCACACAAAGTGAAGTCTGCCCGCCAGCAGTGAGGGCATCCCAGGCAAGCTTGCTGGAAATGCTGACTCTCAGGCCTCATCCCAATCTAATCAGAATTTGCATTTTAACAAGGTGCTTGGGTGATTCACATGTAGATGAAAGTTTATAAACACTATTTTAGACACTTAAGGAGTATCAAGTAAGAAGCTGGTTCTTCAACTCTGACTTTAAGAGGGTCAGTCAGGATAGGACATTTTTAGAAAGCAAAAGAAAACCAGGCTTTTATGGAAATTCTTGAGATGAATAATAGAAATCCATAAAATTGTTCGTTACCTAGTAATAGAAATACTATTTTCTATTACTAGAAGAATCTACCATAATTCTTTTTGCAGATTGTCATGGCATTTTGAAAGAATTTAGGTTTTTCTAAAAATGTATATTCAGAATATGTTTCCTAAATTGCATTTTTTTTCCTTTTGGGTTTGTCATAATAGTTCACAGTGTAATTTTATGAGGCTCTACAGTTATGTTGAATTTCCACAGTTAGGGGATGAGTTTCATTTTTACTAGAAACTAGTAAGCCATCAGTAAAATGTTCTATTACCCTTCCTTGTTTTAATGCTTGAACTACACATAACAGCCTCTTTTGGTTCCCGACACAAGCTGAAAACTCTTCATTCTACAACTGGGGCCAACTCATCAGTTTTCTTTAAAATATAAGCTACATGCTAGAGGCCCTTATCCTTAGCAAACGAACACAGGAACAGAAAACTAAATACCATATGTTCTCACTTATAAGTGGGAGCTAAATGATGAGAACACAGGGACACGTAGAGGGGAACAATGCACACTGGGCCCTATCAGAGGCTGGAAAGTGGGAGGAGGGAGAGGATCAGGACTAATGGGTACTAGGCTTAATACCTGGTTGGCAAAATAATTGGTACAACAAAACCTGTGACACGTTTACCTTTATAACAAACCTGCACATGTACCCCTGAACTTAAAAGAAAAATTAAATTAAAAAGTAATAATAAAATATAAGCTGCATGTTGTTAAAAATAATAACATAATAATAATAAATAGTTTTCCCCAAACTCTTATTCATAGAATATCAGATGCATGATATTTAGGGCCTTAAGGATTTTTTAAAAGCTGCATCCAAAAAAAAAAAAGAAGAGAGAAAATTTCTAAACAACACAAAGCATAGAAGTGGTTCCAGTAATTATTTTGGAGACAAAATTATTCTTCAGGTTCCTGCAGTTCATAGATAAGAACATTTTTAGAAGTTTTATGCAAAGTTCAAGATGACTAAAAATGTAAATTTCAGGTGGGTATGTTCACTGTGAAGGTTGAAAGACAAGATTAGAAAGATCTTCTTAAATTAGCCTTTTTCCCCCCAAGCAGGTTATATGCAAGTTGAAAGTGTTGAATATAATGCATTCCTAGATAAAATTTAAGACTTCTAAGGTTACAGAAAATAGATTTTATAAAACTAAACCCCAAATATGTATTATTTCTCTTAGGATACAATTGAACCAAACTATGCCTGATGACAAAAATCCAATTATAGCAGTAAAGGTTGCTCTCAGTTATTCCTTTCTTCAGGTGAAAGCAAACGGTGAAATGAGGTGAGCAGGAGCCAACCGCCTTCATAAATACATGGGCTTACATTTGGTATCAATTTTTTGTTAGTGAAAGAATGAAAAGGGGAAAAGTATCCAGTGCATTGCAAGTGCCTTGGATATAGATTTTTGTATTTTTTTAATGGGCCAAGGAAAGAAAGTAACTTTTTTCATGATAACAAGATGTTCTCTAAGGAAGACAGCATGTTGTAATGGTTATGTATCAAAGCTCTTGAGTAAAAGAGTCAGTGGTGACAATCCTCATCCCAGTGAGTTCTATGACTTAGAACAAATTACATAAACTTTCTGATCCTCAGTTTCCTTTTTGGTAAAATAGGAATAATCATAGTGTTGCTCTCTTAAAATGAATCAGGATTTAATGAAATAGTGCATGTAACTATCTGACAAATAGCAGTCAATAGCTTTTAAAATCAGCTCAGCCTTTACCAAACATGTATTCTTGGAAGGCTAAGTTTCATTTTGTCTACACCTAAGTTTCATTTTTCAGACTGGCTCATTTAAGGCCTGGAAAACTACAAAGATGCCATGAACACAATTACAGCAACACATTCCCAGTTTCTACTTTAGAGAACATGAGAGGTGATGACAGAAAAGATTTATTTGCTGTTTCAAGAATCCACTTATGGAGAAAATGACATGGTGGTAAGCCCCTGAGTCTGAACTATATTGGCAAATTCTGTTTTCTCTGTAACTTTTCTGTTTGATCTTTCTAATGAACCTAGTTTGTCTAATCAGCAGAATATTCACAGTTCCAAAGCAGTACTTTTGTTGCTGAAAATAGGCCCCAATCAGAGGTGAGAACAATGAAACATTTATCTTATTAAGATCACAAAAGAGGAGACTTTTATGTTACATGCTCTCTCTCTTTCTCTATTCTTTAGCGCAATAACTGTGATTTATTAGGCATCCCATTGCTGTCAGAGGTGATGTCTCTGCTCCCAAACTGCCAGCTCCCTGCTTTGGCTTGATATGGTCAATGACCATCTGATAGTGAGCAGAGCCCATTCACTGAGTGCCTGCCCACCCATCGCTATCCGAGACCCAGGGTGTTCTTAACATGCCAGCCCCAGAGACAGCATCATCAAACAGCCTGAACAAAGCTGGCTCCTAAGGTCTCTTCTGTCACCTATCAGCTGTGTGGTCTTGGCAAAGTTGTTCCACCACTCTAAGTCTTAAAGTTTCTTCTATAACATGGCCATAACTCTGACAGTTGCTAAGATTTTTTGTGAGAATTAAACGAGAAAATTATGTAAAAGCCTCTAACATAAGGTAAGGGTTCAGTGAATGTTTATCATGAAACTGTGCTTCTAAAGCCTCAGCATTTAAAACAAGAACTTTTTTTTCTCAAGCAAATGTTTCCTGTTTGTTGTCATACACTACCAGGGTCAGATGACTCCTTTTCTGAGTTCAGTACTCTCCCAGGGTAAGGACAAGAGCTCAGAGGTCACCTTTGGCTTCCCCATCCTCCTCCCCAGGAGTCTCACTTTGTGGCTCAACCTGGAGTGCAACGGTGCCATCTCGGCTCACTACAACCTCAGCCTTCTGGGTTCAAGAAATTCTTGTGCCCCAGCCTCCGGAGTAGCTGGGTTGCTGGTATTACAGTCACCCTCTACCAGGCCCAGCTCTTCTTTTTTTTTTTTGAGACGGAGTCTGCTCTGTCGCCCAGGCTGGAGTGCAGTGGCAAGATCTCCCTTTACTGCAACCTCCACCTACTGGGTTCAAGTGATTCTCCTGCCTAAGCTTATCGAGTACTGGAACTACAGGTGCGTGCCACCTCACCCGGCTAATTTTTTGTATTTTAGTAAAGACGGTGTTTCACTGTGTTGCCCAGGCTGGTCGCGAACTCCTGAGCTCAGTCAGTCCACCTGCCTCAGCCTCCCAAAGTACTGGGATTACAGGCGTGAACCACTGCTCCAGGCTTCACCTTTGATTTTTTTAAAGGTAGTTTTCAGGTAACTCTCATAGTGCCATGATACCACTGGGGCCCTGTGGTTTCTGGATTCATCTGGGAAGATGAGCAACATTGAGGGAAAGCAAAAATATGGACTTGGCAAAATAGGCAGTGTAATTGGAAAACACTTGCTCTTACAGAAGAAAATAAGTTTTAGAAGAGTAAAGACCAGTGCTTTACAATGGAAATACAATGCAAGCAATATCTGTCATTTAGAATATTCTAGTAGAAAAGTTTAAAAAATGAAAAGAAACAGATAAAATTTATTTAAATAATATATTTTATTTAACCCAATATATCCAAAACATGATTTCAACATTTAACCAATTAACAGCAACAACAACAACTAGTGAGACATTTTGCATTCTTTTTTTGGCACTAACTTTATAAAAGCCAGTGTGCACTGTACGCTTAACAGCACATCTCAAATCAAACTAGCCACATTTCAAATGCTCAATAACCCCTTATGGCAAGTGGTTGCGATATTGAACAGCACAAATATAGAGAATACAGGGTGCAGTTGTGTTGAAATGATTATTTTAAATCCATTAACCATTTACCAAGGCCAATGTACACATCATTTTCCAAAGTTTGCTTCCAGTTAGATAATGGCTTGAAGAGAAAAATTATCTGATAGCACTGATAAACTGTTCAGTGAGCACGGCATCTAGTATAAAGCCACTGATGTTTGATCAGTGCCCTCTGCTGGATTAGAGAGTAAAGAAAGAAAAGTTCTGTCACAGTCAACATTAGCTTAGACTGAAGCACCAAACCAAATTTATTTTCTTTCCAGATAAATAGACACTTAGATGTATGCAGTCAGTTAAAAAGCACTTGGCTGTGTCACAAGTTGCATTGTCAAAAAACTTTTGTCCCCTCTCACTGAGGTAAAATATTCTTTTATCTTGAGCTAGTATAGTAACTAAAAATTGGAGAAAAACAAATGCACACAGTTATTCCTCTTTCAGCAAACCCAGATGGGCACTTCTAATGTAGACATGAGATAGTAGGAAATTTAAATACATACATACAGAACTTTTAGATCAAAAGATGGCTGGGCTTTTTATGCACCATTTTCTCTAGAAGCAGTCAAGACTGCAGGCTGCTGTTAATTTAATTTCAAATCTCAAAAGCCATATTTCAAATACGGCTAAAAAACAACAGTTTCTCAGGTGGAATTTCCTGATACTGCATTTGGTGATGGGGAGGAGAGACTCTTCAAAGAAAGCTCCCCACAGCTGTAGGTATGATAAGAATAGCTAAGCATGTACTTTGCCAAGTTTGGGGAAGTTTAGTAATGCTTTCTCAAGAAAGTTTATAGTCCTTGGTTATGTGTTTTCAGATACTGCGAGCAAGATTTTGGAAAGTTGTAAATAGAGCAAGCAAAGGAATCTATAACCTTGACAAATAGCAAGGTCATAAGTGAACTTATTCCCTTTTAGGGACCTCCCCTTCCTGCTAACCTCTCAAATCCCTATCTTCAGCAGAAGCACACCTCTGGCTCTGTCCACTCAAGTTGACTTTCTCTCTTCCCCATGCTCCTCATTGTACATCACAAAAAGGCATAAAGGCACTGGAAAAGACAGAACTTTCCTTAGATTTTGAAGAAGAGAAGAGAGATGAGGGGCTGATAAGTTGACAGTAAATAATCCTTGGTGGCTGCTAACATAGACTGGAAATCCATCTATTTCCCTGTAGCTTGTATCATTCAGGAAGTGAAAATGTACCACAAATTGACCTTACAGTTGTTCGTAATGAAAATGCTTCCTGTTAAACTGAAACTTCAGCCTGGAAAGGAAATTTTGAGAATGAAAAGAATGGCAAATAGCTTTTCTCTACTCCCATGAAGATCAAATAAAGATCTTACGCCAAATACTTTTTTGAAAAATGTAGAAGAATATTTAAAAGCAATTCTTCAGGAGCTCAGTCTGAATCCTGGTTTCACCACTTACTAACTATTTGATGGGGTCAAGTATTTAACTTTATGAGCCTTGGTTCCCTCCTTTATAAAATGAACTGATAGTATGACTCACTTCGTGCCTGATGCATGGCAAGCACTTAAGAAATAATTGCTAAGCTTATAAGGGTTTTCAAATCTTTAAAGAAGTGTACAAGTATAAATCATCAATTATTGATAAATATGAATCTTGCAGGGTACTTAGTAGACTGTTCAGCAAAGAGTATAAAAAACATTTAACTAAATTCCACACCACTTTCTATTCCCACCACCACTGCCCTAGTTCAGATTCTCAGTTCCTTTCACTGAACTTTTAAAATGACCTCCATGTTCTGTATTACTGCATAATATACCATTCCACAACTTAGTGGATTCAGACAATTATTTATTTTTATTTCTTCTAAAAAATCAAAAAAGAGATACATGTGCAGAATGTGCACCTTTCTTACATAGGTATATGTGTGCCACAGTGGTTTGCTGCACCCACCGACATGTCCCCTGAGTTCCCTCTTCTCATCCCTCACCCTCCAATAGGTCCTGATGCGTGCTGTTCCCTTCTTTGTGTCCATGTGTTCTCAATATTTAACTCCCGGTTACGAGGGAGACACTGGGTGTTTGGTTTTCTGTTCCTGTGTTAGTTTGCTGAGGATGATGGCTTCCAGCTTCATCCATAGCCCTGCAAAGAACATGATCTCATTCCCTTTTTTGACTGCATAGTATTCCAAGATTTATATGTACCACATTTTCTTTATCCAGTCAATCACCGATGGGAATTTGGGTTGGTTCCATGTCTTTGCTATTGTAAATAGTGCTGCGATAAACATACATGTTCATGTGTCTTTATAGCAGAATGATTTATATTCCTGTGGGTATATACTCAGTAATGGGATTGCTGGGTCAAATGATATTTCTGGTTCTAGATCCTTGAGGAATTGCCATACTGTCTTCCACAATCTTTGAACTAATTTACACTCCCACCAACAGTGTAAAAGCATTCCTATTTCTCTACAGCCTTGACAGCATCTATTGCTTTCTCACTTTTTAATAGTGGCCATTCTGACTGGCATGACATGGTATCTCATTGTGGTTTTGATTTGCATTTCTTTAATGATCAGTGATATTGAGCTTTTATTCAAATGTTTCTTGGCCATGTAAATGTCTTCTTTTGAGAAGTGTCTGTTCATATCCTTTGCACAGTTTTTGATGGGATTGTTTTTTTTTTTCTTGTAAATATGTTTAAACTCCTTGTAAATTCTGAATATTAGACCTTTGTCAGATGGGTAGAATGCAAAAATGTCCTCCCATTCTGCAGGTTGCCTCTTCACTCTGATGATAGTTTCTTTTGCTATGCAGAAGCACTTTAGTTTAATTAGATCCCGTTTGTCAATTTTGGCATTTGTTGCAATTGCTTTTGGCATTTTTATCATAAAGTCTTTCCCTATGCCTATGTCCTGAATGGTATTACCTAGGTTTTCTTCTAGAGTTTTTATGGTTTTGGGTTTTACGTTTAATTCTTTAAACCACCTTGAGTTAATTTTTTTTTATAAAGTGTAAGGAAGGGGTCCAGTTTCAGTTTTCTGCATATGGCTAGCTGGTTTTCCCAGTAGCATTTAATGAATAGGAGATCCTTTCTCCATTGCTTGTTTTTGTGAGGTTTGTCAAAGATCAGATGGTTGTAGATGTGCAGTCTTATTTCTGAGTTATCAATTCTGCTCCATTGGTCTATATGTGTGTTTTGGGACTAGTATCATGCTATTTTGGTTACTGTAGCCTTGTAGTATAGTTTGAAGTCTGATAGCATGATGCCACAGGCTTTGTTCTTTTTGCTTAGGATTGTCTTGGCTATATGGATCTTCTTTGATTCCATATGAAATTTAAAATCAATTTTTTCTAATTCTGTGAAGAATGCCAGGGGCAGTTAGATGGGACTATCATTGAATCTATAAATCACTTTGGATTATATGGCCATTTTCATGATATTGATTCTTTCTATCCATGAGGATGGAATATTTTTCCATTTGTTTGTGTCCTCACTTAATTCCTCAATCAATGGTTTGTAGTTATCCTTGAAGAGGTCCTTCATGTCCCTTGTTAGCTGTATTTCTGGGTATTTTATTCTCTTTGTAGCAATTGTGAATGGGAGTTCATTCATTATTTGGCTCTCTGCTTGTCTATTGTTGGTATAAAGGAGTGTTTGTTATTTTTGCACATTGATGTTATATACTGAGACTTTGTTGAAGTTGATTATCAGTTCCAGAAGTTTTTGGGCTGAGAGGGTGTGTGTTCTAAATATAAAATCAGAGATAATAATTTATTATTTCTCATGATTCTTTGTTTTGGCTGGGAGGTTCTACAACTGGTCTCACCTGGGTGTATTCATACAGCAAGTACACTGGGAGCTGGCCTTGCTGGAATGTTGGAAGACTTGGGCTTCTTTCTCCTCATGGTATGAGTGTCTCTCTTTGCTTGCACTGTCTCATCCTCAAGAAAGCTAACCTGGGCTTTATATATGGTAGCTGAGCTCCAAAGGGGCGATCTCCAGTGCAAAACAAGCTTTTTTCCAGCCTCTACAGGAATTGTCCTTGTTGATGACCTATTGACCAAAGTAAGTCACATGGCTAAGCTCTGAGTCAACGGAAGAGGAGACTACACAGGGTATGACTACTAGGAGGCTTGATTTAAAGAATTCATCAGCCTAACAAGCAGCCACACTTCCTACATGTCCTCCTCCAGTCAGTTTTAGCATCTCAGTTGTCCTCAGCCAAGGCTGATTTTGTTCTCACCACCCCCACATAGAGTTGGGGCAATGTTTGTAGGTGTTTTGTTTTTTTTTTGTTTGTTTTTTTTGAGACAGGATCTCACTGTGTTGCACAGGCTGGCCAACTTCAACAGCTCCTTCTGTCTCAGCTTCCTGAGTAGCTGGGAGTATAGACATGTGCCACTTTTTGATAATCACAAGTGGGAAGGGGGTGCTGCTTATCATCTAGTGGGTAGGGACCAGGGATGTTGCTAAACATCCTGTAGGATGGCTCCCTACAACAGAGGATTCTCCAGCCAAAAAATATCAATAGTGTACAGATTGAGAGAGTCTGTTCTAGATATAAGGTTCTGAAATAGTTCTAGGAATGAAACTGGATGATTCTTCAACTCAGAGAGTGATTTCCACTGGGGAAGACAGACAGGTAAAGAACAAAGGCAATGAAGTGATAGATGCTCTAAAATATGAGGAAGAACCTCATGGGCTGAGGCAAAATGAAAGAACAATCAGTTCTACTTGAGGAGAGAAGGCTCAAATGTGTAGGAGAAGGAGAAAGGAAATCCAGACATAGAAAATAAAGTAAGTCAAGGAAAGGAGGCTTGGAATAAATCAGCGTACTCAAGAACTTACCATGCCTTCAACATGACTGACAATGCCATGGGCTGAGAGTGAGAGAGAACATGGAGGTGGAAGCAGCAGTGGACAAATTGCTAACAGCTTATTTGGCTGAGAGCAATGATTCTGCCTCATAGCTGCACATCCAAATCACCTAAAAAATGTTTACGGGATACCAGTCCTGAGCCTAAAGCCAGACCATTTGACTCAGACTCTCTGAGCATTGGAGTTCTGACATCTATATAGTTTAAAAGCTCCTCAGGTTTCACACTGAGAGGCAGTTAAAAGACTACTTATAGGTTGAGTTAACAGAATACAAGTATTAATTTGAAATTGATGGGATATAATGCAATGGGTGGTGAGAGAAAGAGAGAAATTGAGGAAAGCCTCTGATTTTCTGTCATGCCTACTGGATAGAATGATAAGATCAATTACTAATTTCAGTTCATGGTATGGGTTGCAGGATTGTCAGTTGGATCTGGATCCGCAGAGGTGAGCTTCTTCTGTTCCTTTGGCTATATGGACTTTCAGATTCCTCTGCTCTAAGCTGCTGCGAACGTGCACCATCAGACTATTTCTCCAGTGAGTGATCCAGCTCACTTGCAGAGTTGTGTGAACCATAGGGATGGATAAGATTGGCCAAGGAACTGTAGAAAGTGAAAAGAAGAGGCCAGGTCCTTGCTTTTGGGTCATGGTGATAAAGAGTAGGCAGGAGAGGAGAGGTTAGCAAAGTCCACTGTTAAGGAAGGTTCAGAGAAATCCCAGCCTTCCCCATTCCAAGTCATTTCACATGCTACTGCCAGAAAGACAACGTTCAATAATGAAAATGTGAGTTTCTCATTCTGTTGTTTAAATTCTTTAATGACTCCCTGCTGTTCATTGACTGAAAGCCAAACTAGCATATGTTATTATTGTTTGTTTGTTTCATGCTTCACCATGTCCCAACATTCACCCTACTGGCTACCATAAACTCTCCGACCCTAATATGTTGTTTCAGGCCTCTGGCCTCTCCACACTTTATATTTTTTAAATCTCATCTCACTTTCTTTCCTTCTTCCTCGTTCTCTTGCTAACCTCCCATGAGCCATTCAAAACTCAGTTCAAATATCTCCTTCACCCTGATCCAATAGAAAGCTTTTTAAGCAATTTGCAGAGATCTGTGTGCAGAATGGCGTTTCTCAAGAAAAGGCAGTAGAATATTGTGGTTAAAACAGAGACTTCAGAGCCAGATCTGCTTGGGTTCATTGCAGGCTTCCCCACTGCACAGTGAGCTCCTCTTGAGAAAAGAAACTGTCATCTTCCTGCTAATATCACCAGTAGGTTAATCTCTTGCTTAAATTAAAAAAGTTTTTCATGATTAAAAAATCTTTTTTTCTATTAATTTTTAAATTATTTTCCAATTTTAATAATAATCTTTTTAGATCAATTTTAAGTGGAAAGTTTATAGAAATATTTATAAGCACAGAAAAAATACTTCACTTTTAAATTAATTTAACTTCATAATGAGCATTCAATTAAAATAGGTAGGGCTTTTAATTCATTTTAATTGTTAACAAAAGTAATAGCTTTTCTTGTAAACATTAGGAAACAAATGGATAATTTGTTAAGGAAAATTATTTCCCTGCCTTTGGATCTATTAACTGACAGAAAGTGCTGTAACTGGTACAATGGATGACCTCTTCTTCAATGTCATCAGGACCACAGAAGATCAGTTAATGAAAATACAAATTGAAATGAGATTCATACACCACATCTGCTGGTAACAAAAGTATTTGTGAGTACCCTAGTGGATGCATGAGTCAGCATGTTTTTATTAGAAAAAAACAGTGTGAGTTACTCTGTCAAATTAGTTAAAGGTAGAGGCTAAGGCAGTCTCTGCTGTTAATTACACTTTTATATCTAGTTTTTAAGAGATATTGGAAATTGGAATGAGAGTGACCTGGTTCTGCCACATCTTAGCTATATCTATTAATTCATACATTTATAAATACAACAAATTGTCTATAGCACTGCTATCACCCAGGCCATTTTCTTTGAACACCTCCCCCTCTTATATAAATAACCACCAGAAGACAAAAATGGCATACCTATAATCAAATTTTTCTTATACTATTTACTAGCATGTAACATTGGGTAAGTCATTTAGCCTCTTGGTCCCTGTTTCCCTGTCTATAATACTATCTACCACATAAGAATGTGGTGAAAATGAAATAATTTAATATGTGGAAATACATCAGGGATTCAGCAAACAATTTTTGTAAGAGATCAGATAATAATTCTCTCCAGTTTTGTAGATCACATGATCTCTGTGGCAACTATTTAACTGTGCAGTCGTAACACAAAAGTAGCCATAGATTTTATAGAAACTAATGGACATGATTGTGTTCCAATAAAACTTTATTTATAACAAAGATCTGCAGCCAGCCCATAGGCTGTGATTTGCCAACACTAAAGAAAAAGCCCCAGATGATACCAAATTTTATCTATTCTTCTTATTATAAATATTTATCATCATTGTTTATCATTATTTGACATCTGTGGAGGTAGTGGGTTTTTTTCTTTTTAAAAATCATTTATTTAGATAACGATTGATATAAAATAAAATGTACATTTTAAAAAACAATAAATGTCAAGTTATGTCTACACCAGTAAAACCATCAACACAACCAAGATAACATATTTACTACCACTCAAAAATTCCTCAAATCCTTAAAAATCCCTAGACAACTATTAATCCACTTTCTATCATTGAAGATTTGTTTCCATTTTTTTGAATTTTATATTAATAAAATCATGCAGGGTTCATTTTTTACCTGTTTTCTTTCAGTTAGCATAAATATTTTGAGATTAATCTATGTTGTTGCAGGTGTCCATAGTATTCTTTTCTATTGCTGCCTAGTATTCTGTAGTGTAAATATGTAACAATTAGTTTATCCATTGACTTGTTAATGGGTTTCCAGTTTGGGGATATGACAAATAGATCTGCTGTGAACATTTAGAGGAAGTGTTTTCTAATCAGTGAAGATGCACTGATTTGATTACACTGGTACTTGCTTCTCCAATTATTTGTGGGCACCATGTACCTGAGAGCACTTTGAATTAAATTGTCTGCTTAAAGTTTTTGGACCACCTGAGTAGTATGAATTAAAGCCAAAAATTCATGTTAGTAAGAGTTTAAGGTCCAAATTCCTAAGGGAGTTATTTCTTTCTTCTGTCATGTGCCAACATAGAAATATGAAAGTTTCTTTCTGCCTTTCTGCATGGTGGTTTCGTTTCTCATTTTCTTGACATTGAGAATTTAGTTCTTTTGTGGAGGTTTTCTATTAGATTCCCATCTTGTGGCATAGTGGTTTTTTTTTTTTTTTTTTTTTTTAGTGCTTAAAATAATAATGTATGCTATTGTTAATAAATTGGATGAAATATTAAGGGGCCATGAAATATTAGTTACTTCTATTTTTTGAGAAATAAAAATAAAATCCTAAGCCTGCTGACTGGCTGAATGTGACCCTTCTAAGCCAAAGGGTCCAAAGGGAAAACAGCTCCCAGCCATGGTGGGATAAGAGGTCAGACATGCCTCTGTCCTCCCCTTCCTTATGAACCTTTAACTAAACTTCTTTCCTAAAGAGTAAGCAGAAACCAAGTCTGGGAAACAAGGAAGAGCTGATTCATTCCATTATTTCCCTTAGTCAGTCATCTGAGGCCACCACAGGACTCCTCCAGCTTTGCAGTTTTGACATGATAGCTCACGAGTTTTACAATGTACCCCTTCCTAAAAACTGACCACCATTTCTGGACTGCAACTCATGGAGGATGTGCAATAAAGGTTTTCATGTCCTCTACTTTACCTTTTGACATCAGAGGGCCAAAGCCTCCACTCTCATCATGCTAGCACGGACATTTTTTTCTATGCAATTCATGAAGAGACAAGAAGCTCAATTGCTCATGGGCATGGTTTCTCCTTTCATAAATATTCATGACTCCTCCTTTAGTTTATAGAATAGGTATACTTAGTCAACTGCTCGGCATAAAGTCCTGTTCCTTTTGTCCCTGCCTCAAAATGCTTGAACTTGGCTTCTTCCAGAGGCTATGCTTTCCAGCCTGTGTAGTAGCCAGCCTAGAGACTGCAACCCTTTACGAGAAATAAAGTTCTCCATTCCATGTTTATGAAGTTCATGATTCTTCCACTGGCATACAGTAATTTTTGCAGTTGATACTATGGGTTGCCCTGCCAGATCACCTTTATCTATCTATCTATGTTCCCACTGCTCCAAGTGACTTTTCAGGGACACTGGAAAGGTTGCTCCTTACCCCCTTCCCTAGAGGTGACCTATAGCCAGTGACTGACAGATTATATTGATGGGGGTTAGGAGCTGAATTGTGTTCACCCCAAATTCATACATTAAAGTACTAACCCCAAGTACCTCAGAATGTGACTATGTTTGGAGATAGCACCTTTAAACAGGTGCTTAAATTAAGATGAGGCTGTTTGGGGGCCCAAATCCAATCTGTCATGTCCTTCCAAGAAGAGGAAATTTGCACACAAAAAGAGCAATAAAGAGCATGCAGACACAGAGGAAAGACCATGTGAAGGGGCAGAAAGCAGGTGGTCACCTGCAAGTCAAGGGGAGAGGTCTTGTATAGGTTCTTTTCCTTATCGCCCTCAGAAAAAAACAACTCCACTAGCACGTTGATCTTGGATGTCCAGCCTCTAGAACTATGAGACAATAAATCTTTGTTACTGAAGCCACCCAGTCTGGTATTTTGCTAAGACAGCCTGTATTAGTCTGTTTTTCCACTGCTATAAAGAAATACCCAGCTGGGTGCAGTGGCTCATGCCTGTAATCCCAGCACTTTGGGAGGTTGAGGCGGGCGGATCATGAGGTCAAGTGTTTCAGACCAACCTGGACAACATAGTGAAACCTCATCTCTACTAAAAATATAAAAGATTAGCCAGGCATGGTGACAGGCAACTATAATCTCAGCTACTCAGAAGGCTGAAGAATTGCTTGATCTTGGGAGGCAGAGGTTGCAGTGAGCCAAGATTTTGCCACTGTACTCCAGCCTGGGTGACAGTAAGAAAGAGAGAGAGAGAGAGAGAGAGAAAGGAATGAAGAGAGAGGAAGGAGGAAAAAAGAAAGAGCGGGAGGAAAGGAGAGAGAGAAGGAAGAAAGACCTAACACTGGGTAATTTATAAAGAAAAAAGGTTTAACTGTTTCACAGTTCTGCAAGATATACAGGAAGCATAGCAGCATCAGCTTCTGCGGAGGCCTCAGGAAACTTACCATCATGGCAGAAGACAAAGGGAAAGCAGGTACATCTGGCATGTCTAGAGCAGGAGCAAGAAGAAGGAGGGAGTTGCTACACACTTTTAAACAACCAGATCTCACGAGAACTCTATCATGGGAATAGGAGTGGGGGCTAGTGCTAAATCGTTAATGAGAAACAGCCCCCATGAGCCAATCACCTTTTATCAGGCCCCACTTCCAGGATGGAGGATTAGGTTTCAACATGAGATTTAGGTGAGGAGATAGACCCAATCCATATCATTCTACCCCTGGTCACCCCCAAATCTCATCCTTCTCACATTTCAAAATACAACCATGCCTTTCCAACAGTCCCCCAAAATCTTAACTCATTCCAAAATTAACTCAAAAGTCCACAGTCCAAAGTCTCATCTCAGACAAGCCTAGTCCCTTCTGCCTATGAGGTTGTAAAATCAAAAAAGAAAAAGTTAGTTACTTCAAGATACAACGGGGGTACAAGCATTGAGTAATTACTTATATTCCAAAAGAGAGAAATTAACCAAAAGAAAAGGGCTACAGGCCCTGTGCAAACCTGAAACCCAGCGGGGCAGTCATTAAATCTTAAAGCTCCAAAAGTAGTCTCCTCTGATTCTTTATCTCACATCCAGGGCACACTGCTACAAGGGGTGGGATCCTAATGCCTTGGGGAGTTCCTCCCCTGTGGCTTTGTAGGATACAACCACTTCGGCTGTTTTACAAGCTGGTATTGAATGTCTGCGGCTTTTCCAGGGGCACAGTGCAAGCCGTTGTTAAATCTTCAATTCTAGGGTCTGGAGAATGGTGGCCCTCTTCTCACTGCTCAAGTAAGCAGTGCCCCACTGGGGACTCTGTGTGGGGGCTCCAACCCTACATTTTCCCTTTGCGCTGCCCTATTAAAGGTTCTCCATGAAGGCTCCACCCCTGCAGCAGGCTTCCACCTGGACACTCAGGGTTTTCCATATGTTCTCTGAAATCTAGGCAGAGGCTCCTGAGCCTGAACTCTTGTACTCTGTGCACCCATGGGCTTAACACCATAGGAAGCTGCCCAGGCTTATGGCTTGTACCCACTGAAGCAGTAGCCCAAGCTGTACTTGGGCCCCTTTGAGACATGGCTGGAGCTGGAGCAGCTGAGATGTAGAGAGCAGTGTCTTGAGGCTGTGCAGGGTGGCAGGGCCCTGGGCCTTGCTCAGGAAACCACTTTTCCTCCCTAGACCTCTGTGCCTGTGATTGGAGGGGCTGCCACAAAGGTGTCTGAAATACCTTTCAAGTCTTTTTTCCATTGTCTTGGATATTAGCACTTAGCTCCTTTTTACTATGCAAATTTCTGCAACATGCTTGAATTTCTCCCTTAAAAGGGGGCTTTTCTTTTCAATCACATGGCAAGGCTGCACAATGCAGCCAATCTCTTTGCTAATGCGTAACAAAAGTGACCTTTACTTCAGTTGCCATTAAGTTCCCCATTTCCATCTGACAGCTCATTAGGTTGGACTTCATTGTCCATATTACTATCAGCATTTTGGTCACAATCATTCAACAAGCCTCTGGGAAGTTCCAGCATTTTCCTTATATTATTATTTCCTTATTATTCTTCTGAACGCTCTACACCTTTCCAACCTCTGCTGGTTTCTCAATTGCAAAGCTGCTTCCACATTCAGGTATCCTTACAGCAGTGCTCTGCTTCTTGGTACCAGTATTCTGTATTAGTTTGTTCTTATACTGTTCTAAAGAAATAACTGAGATTGGGTAATTTATAAAGAAAAGAGGTTTAACTGATTCATAGTTCTGCTGGCTATACAAGAAGCATGGCAGCATCAGTCTCTGGGGAGGCCTCAGGAAACTGACAATCATGGCAGAAGTTGAAGGAGGAGCAGGCATGTCTTACATGACAAGAAAGGGAACAAGGGGCCAGGGGAGGTGCTGCACATTTTGAAATAGCCAGATCTCATGAGAACTCTATCACGAGAACAGCACTTGCAGAATGGTGCTAAACTATTAATAAGACATGGCCCCCTTGATCCAATCACGTCCCACCAGGACCCAACCCCAGCATTGGGGATTACAAATCAACATGAGATTTGGCTAGGACACAGATCCAAGCCATATCACAACCACATCAAGCTAATACATTAGCAGTATAAATGTTGACCCCTTGCCTCAAAGTGGACCAGCTCTTGTTGCTCCCCATCCCCTTCCTACCTTCTTTCCTCACTCCTTATCTCTTCAGCACACTCCCTTAACACATCAAGTACATTCAAATCCCCATCTCAGTTTCTGCATCCAGAAAACCAGACTTAATGTCTAAACTTAAAACATGTTTATTGTTTCAGAGGCCTATCAGTTTGAAAGGTAAATGCTGAGGATGTAAATCAGATTGGATTGTAATGGCTACTATTGTCAATATAAAATTGAAAGTGCCCAGGAAATGAATGATTTATTTCAGAATAATAGCATTCTGTAACATCTGTGCTGATATTCTCAGCACACCAGCACCTTGCAGTGATGCTAAAATATCACACATGTATATACCACTGGGATAGAAAATACATTCAAACCTAGTATTTGAGTTGGCAAAATGACTCAGGAAAAATCTGGCATCCTTAAGCACATGTGGGGAGAAGATTTTTAAATACGCACATCAATCTAATTACGAAAAAGCAGGGAAAAATATTAATATCCTAGGCATATGCAGGAATTTCAATTATCTTTTGCAATATGTTATGATTTTGCATGTTGCAAAACACTGATATTTTTATTCATTAGATCGTGATGCCTCTTGAGAAGCTTTAATTTCTGTGGACTTTTAAAAAGTTTTTCCTTTATTAGAATGCCTTAACATAAACAGATACTTAAAAAGTGCATGCAGGCATGTGGGCTCAAGTGTGTGTATGTGAAAGAGGGAGAGAGATAAAAAGGAGCAAAAGGAGAAGGGGGGTGGGGAGAGAATTCAATAAGTGGGTATACACATACACCCACACCCATTCTCTCTCACATACACACACACACACACACACGTTTGTGAAAAATTTTAAGCTGGCCCAGGTGGTTCACACCTATAATTCCAGGACTTGGGAGATAGAGGCAAGATCACTTGAGGCCAGGAGTTCAAGCCCAACTGGGCAACATAGTGAGACCCTGACTCTTAAAAAACAAAATAGATATTCATTTATGTATTTTTTATTTATGAGGTGCTACAGTCTGTGATAAAATGGTACAGTATTAGAAGAGAGCAGGGCGTGACTTCTTAGGATCACTCAACCAGGAAATAAATTCTAGTTCAGTCTTCACAGTATTATTAAAATAGAAACTTAAAGCAATTATCAAGTAAGTCAATGAATTTGCAAATAATTGTCCCAGTTCTCTAGCTTCTCTGAGACTTAACTTATGTGTATCTAAGGCAAGGAACCATTGTAACTCTGTAATGTAAATTTCAGAGAAACAAGAAAGACCTATGACCCTAGATGAATATTATGCTCTCCTTTCTCTTTCCTTGTTATTCTCCTCAATTAGTCTATCTCTATTTTTTATTCTCTTCTGAAGTTCATCTCCATAATAATAAAAACCCACATGCAAAACGATTGCAAAGCACTAAAGCAGTCCTTTGCCAACAAGAATGTGATTGTTTCCTATACTGCCCCCTACTGCCTGCCACCTACAAGCACACCCTCACTCATTGCTTACCACTTACCTCTGAACTGAAAAATATGTTTGAAAATACTCAAGGGGATGAATTCCTCATTCTCCATGATGTGATTATTATACATTGCATGCTTGCATTAAAACATCTCATGTACCTCATAAGTATATAAAACTTCTATGTAACCACAAAACTTTTTAAAAAATTAAAAAATAAGCTTGATATAAATCTAATCCCGAACACAATGACTCCTAAACTTAGCTCCTTGTTAGAATAACTTGGGGTAATTTTTGAAAGCTCTCCTTCCCAAACCTCAGCCCTGGAAGCTCTAATTCCAAAAGTATTGAAAAATTTTCCTAAAGTACAATAGGTAAATAATAGAAAACTTTAATCAAGGATGTTGCTTGGCTCTGTATCCCCACTCAAATTTCATGTTGAATTGTAATTCCTAATGTTGGTCAAGGTGGGGGGACCTGATGAGAGGTGACTGGATCATGGGGGTGGATTTTCCCCTTGTTATTCTTGTGATAGTGAGTGAGTTCTCAAGAGATGTTGTTGTTTAAAAGTGTGTAACGCTTCCCCCTTCACTCTCTTCCTTCTGCTCTAGCCAAGCAAAACATTCCTGTTTACCCTTTGCTTTCTGCCATGATTGTAAGTTTCCTGAGGCCTCCCAAGCCAGGCTTCCTGTACAGCATGTGGAACTGTAAACCAATTAAACCCCTTTTCTCCATAAATTTACCAGTCTCAGGTATGTCTTTATGGCAGTATGAGAATGGGCTTATACCATCAGTCTTGCTATTTCACTTCACATAGAACAGGGATGCAAAATATTTTACTTATATCTACTACAGCTTCCCCTTGGCAAATGCATAACAGACATCATTAATTGATCATAATAATCTTTCCCAATGATTTCACGTAGTCTCACAGTCCTCATTACAGCACCATTGGTGTCTACCAGAAACTGAAGTTTGCCTTAAATAAATAAATGAAAAATAAATAAATAAAACCTATTTGCTTTTTAAAAAGGAAGACAGACTGGATTAATTCAGTTGCTGTAAGGATAGACAAAATTTATGAAGTGGCAACATACCATACCATAGTTATTCCATCAGTGATTTGTAGATTTATTTTTTTCTTACTATTATATGATACTTTAAATATGAAGATTGCCTTTTTCCCTCTAAAGAGGCCTGTTGTATGTGTTGTCCAACAGATAGTGCATAGCTTTCACCTTTGATAGACAACTATCTCATTAAATTTCATATAACCTTTAATCTTCATTAGAGGAAGCAAAGGGAGAGTTACTAAAATATGCAAACCTCCCTCCCTGTTTTTTTCTCATTCTGAGAACACATTAAACCATTGATGTTAAGAAGACTGTAATTTACAAAGCTTGAGTGAAGAATATTTCACTTTTACAAACAGTTTGGGAATGTTACAGTCTCAAGAACGGAATAAGATTTTTATTAAGAGCTTGTTCACATAGACTGTATAGAATGTGGAGTGAGGGCAAACGTGATGATGGAAATACAGAGCCAGCAAGGTTAGTGCACCACAAATCGCATTTTTAAAAATTGGGTGGTAGAATATTAATAATCAGAGGGAGGTCTGATATTAAAATCTAATCGAAATTGAATTCAGACAGAAAACTTCAGCTCCTATGCTTCTAACATGTGCTCCTAAAGGCAACATAGTTTTAAGAGGTCAGAAACCTTCACGATGGGTTTTCTTTGATATTTGCCTTCACAGACAATTGAATCAAAATACTTTTGACACAAAGTAAGCATCTGGACCATGAATCCAGGGAAAGCTGTTATAAGAAAAAAAATAGGTGGGCATATGAAGAATATATTGCATAATTGTTTATGATTTTTTGAGGTATAGCATGGATCTTAGCATTTATTTATGCCCTAATAGAGTAAGATAAGACTTCTCCAGGAGAAAAAGATGGAGGCATCAGTCCGTGCGTTTCAGTATGGAAGTGATTATTGGGCAGGAAATGGAAAAAATGAAAATAGACTTTAGGTTTTATTAAAACATATAATATTTTAATATATACGAGCTTGTTAAAATTGTGTGATTGCCTATTTTTTTTAAGTCAGACTTGCCCTGGCCATAGCTTAATTTCCATAGGTTGGAGGATCTCACATGGCTAATGAAATATCTGAAGCTTGTGCAAACCAGATTGGTTTTGTCTTCGTTTAAATTACCCTGAAGCCAAGGAGCCATTGATATATTGAGGATATATTGATAATAGCAGCTTTTGGGGTTTTGGCCTGAGCTTTTATCTGGTTATTTGTCTTAGCTTCAATTTCAGTTGGCCTTTATAAATGTTGCCTGAAATAAGGGCTATAGCAGAAGTAAATTGGTTGCTACTAATACCTTGCAATTATTATTCTTATAGGTAAATTTATATTTTAAAAATAAAAGAATCACATCCACTAATTATTTTTTCACAAAGTAAATTTGTTATTGTTTGCCACTCTTTGATAAAAAAAAAAAACCCAAATCCAGCCTTCAGGCAGCACTTATATAACATGTATGGTATCTATTTAAATTTCTTTTAAAAATTATCCCAAGTTGTCATTTTTTTGCTGTCAACCAGTTTTAACTGATAATTTTCATAATTATAGAACTCAGTCTTTCAGTTGTTGGAGGAGTATGCAAATAGTAGACCTCCCACTTCGTCTCCCTAAATGCACTCTTATGGAACTGACATGCATAAATATTTGGGGAGAGGGTTATCCTTTTAAAACTCAAATCCAAATGTTACATTAACTAGAAAGAAAACAGTAATATAGAATGTCTTCCTCAAAATGAGATAAGCTCTTTATTTGAGACATGGGCTCTTCTCTTTGAACACAGGGTGAAATAAGCCTCTGACCTGCCTAATGATAAAATCTCTTCCTTTGATTTTTAACATCAAACTAGCTTTAAAAAGGCTTTTATATTTAATATGTTAATGGAAATTTATTCATGTAGAAATATGTTTGGTATTAGTGTGGTGCCAGTTACTTCTAGAAGCGATGAAGTTAAAATTGAATATACTAAAGAAGGTAATAGCATAGCAGTTGAAGGTTTGGGGGTTCCAAGCTCAGTTCTAGCTAGCATTTGTTTGTGGACGAAATTGAGGTCTAGAAATCTCACATCCAATGTCTATAAGCTGACGATAACAACAATACCTATCTCCAGGAATAATGATTAAAATATTTGACAACTGATTGGGCATGAGCATAGAAAAATCGGGACAAACACTCATTTGATCAAAATAAATGCCAGCCAACAGTTGTACCACTGAGGATCAACTGAGTATCAGCCATTTTATCTTCTCAGGTTGTTGGCACATGTAATGAGACCATAGTCTTAACTATATTTGCTCACCATCCTCTAAGACGGCTCCCAATGGTTTGTACATTGTACCAGTGTTGTTCTGTGGGCCTAATAAAATACTGTGGAAAAAGGCCCAGTGTAGTGGCTTACACCTGTAATTGCAGCACTTTGGGATGCTGAGGCGGGTGGATCATGAAGTCAGGAGTTTGAGACCAGCCTGGCCAATATGGTGAAACCTGGTCTCTACTAAAATGCAAAAAAATTGCCAGACATGGTGGTGCATGCCTGTAGTCCCAGCTACTCTGGAGGCTGAGGCAGAAGAATCGTTTGAACCCAGGAGGTGGAGGTTGAAGTAAGCCAAGATCAAGCCAGTGCACTCCAGCAGAAAAAGGATACAAAATGATGCTTCATTTCTGAGGTGAAGTTACAAAAGTCCCTTCAGCTTCCACTGTGATTGGTATTTTTCTTCTCTTCAGTCACTATTTCTGGAGGAAGTCATGTAATAAGCAGCTCTGTGGAAAGGCCAATGTGGTGAGGAACTGAAGCCTCCTTCCAATAGCCCCATGAGTGATCTTAAAGGAAGATCCCTCAAATGTGGAAAACTTCAAATGACTGACGCCTGGCTGACAGCTTGATTGCAGTCTCATGAAAGATTCCAAGTCAGAACCACCCAGCAAAGTGGCTCCCGGATTTCTGACTAAGAATCTGTGTGAGATAATAAATATTTGCTCTTTTAGGCTGCTAAGGTTTGAGATAATTTGTTATGCAGCAAAAGGTCACTAATTTAGTACATAATCGGCATTATTATATAAAAGAGAAAGAAAAAACATTTTAGGGCAGAAAGGCATGTAGTCCTCTTAATGCTGAAATCTGAAAGAAAGAGAGATCTTAAAGAGAAACATTATTTTGATGGAGTGATGTTGAAAAAGACCATGGTATTCTGTTGTATAGATTGTGCTACTTACAAGGGTGCCCAACCAGGATGTGAAAAACAGGTGACAATCAAATCCATGCTCTGGTCTCCAAGCTATGTGACCTGACTCAGAGTTGCATCTACCCAGAAGCAGAAGTGCCTTTTTCTAACACACAAACATTTAATCCTCTTGCCAGGTTGGGTACCCGTGGGGTTTTGTCTGCCTTGAGAAAGCATTTTTTTTTTCTTAGTAAGGACAAAGACACCATATGGGCTAGCAGTGGTTTCAAAGTTGGTAGGGGCTGGAGGATTTAAATCTTTTTGAAGGAGGTAGTTCTAGCTTCACATCCTGCCCACTTCATTTATTTTACGTGTATCTTCTGATACATTTTATAACTTCAGTTTTCTCGCTAGTAAAATGAGAAATGAGAACAAAAATATCTGTATAATTGGATTATGGCAAGAACCATATGAGATAATTTTTGAAAAGCACCGAGCTAAGTTGGCTAGTACATGGTAGATGATCAATACACGCAGCTTTTCTATCTCTTTTGCATCTGTTTGAGTTTAGGCAGAATAAAAAGGCTGTTTATGGAAGTAACTGCAAGCTTGCCAAATGAGTCATAACTCATAATGTTTCCTATTATAGCAATCACTAGGAGCAGAACCTAAGGAAAAAGCTCAGCAGAAACACCTGAACTATTTACCTGTCAGCATCACAAAAATGGGACAAATTGATTACATAGGTACTAGATAGGTTAATTGATAGGTCGATAGGCAGATAATAGATGATAGAAAAAATACATATAAAGTTTGTATTGAATATATATTAAATATGTATCTATGAGGCACTAACCAACATTACTATATTCACCCTCAAAGCAGCTGTGTTGCTGTTGTACAGTTGTTTCGGTGCCTGCAGAACCAAGCTCATAATGTTCCTCTTGGAAATAATAGCACCAGCTCTTTAGAAAACCCTCCTCAGAAGTCTATTTGCAGACCTTGGCAGGATCCTCCTGTGAGCTGAAACACTAGACCAGCTAAGCAGAGTCCTGCCTCAGAACTTTGTGAGTTCTACAAGGCTCCTCTCCAAAGCTTCAGGGTTCTAATAATTCCAACCTATTCCCTCTGTTTCCCCAGCCCTAGGAGTATCTGTTGTTTCTCACATTTGTCATCTCTCTATGGTATGTTAATTTCCCCTTTTGCCTTTTTGGTTATCAAGTTAACAACTTTACACATAGTTAACAATTCTTCATGTGAAATTCTCTCTGTTAACATAACTGGGTGTAATTTCTGTCTTTTGCTTGGTCCCTGACTGATCTAATGACCTAAGGGGTAGCTCTAATATCACAAGGGGCAATGAGGGAGGGGAGTGTCAGATATTTCAAACCAGAATATTTGTAGTTGACTTAAAAGTGTTTTTGTAAAATGAGAGTATTATGTAGATTGTTCTTCTGTATTATAATTTATCATGACTCTTTTTCAAGAGTCTGATTTAAAATAGTTAGACAAATACACACACCATTACTTGAGGCTTAAATTTTTCCGTGACTTATTCATGCATCTCTTAATTTATTTCTGCTGCAGTATCTCTACCAATTCTACCACTTTCAGTTTCACATAGGGAAAATCTCCTATAGGCTACAAGGAAAATAGAAAAAGAGGTATTATCATTAACTTTTACTCCTCTAGCCAAAACATTGAATTTTTCTCTTTTTTTTCCAAGAAAATTCAGTTCCATCCTCTGAACAGTATGTAGCCTCATTCAATTTCATTTGTACTGACAAGTAGAATGTGTGTTAACTCCTGCCATCTTATTTCTTTCTGTAGGTTCAACAAATACCTAAAGGGCTTCATTTGAGAAGAGATGTGCATAGAGAAAGGGAAGAAAAAAACTTATTGAAATATTTTTTAAAAACTATTCTTGCATGAGGCCACTGTTTGAATAGATCATTCAAGTTTGAGGTTAATGATACCTTAGCTGTCAATATAGATAAGTCAGATGATCTAGTGTCGATAATGTTTTTTTGTTTTGTTTTGTTTTTTGGTTTTTTTTTTTCAGAAAAGGAGAAAGAAAGGAAGAAACAGCAAAAGAAAGAAAAAAAAAATGAAAGAGAGAAAGAAAGAGGAAGAGAAAGAGGGAGAGAGAATGGGATTCTTGTTTTATTGCCCAGGCTAGAATACAGTCTAAAAATGGGTATTAAAAACCTCTTTTATGCCAATAATTGTGCTTGACAATGGAGACAGGAAGGAATAGGGGATGAAAATAACAAATAAGCAGCCAATCAATATTTTATTTAAACCTGTGAAATGCTATGCAATTGCTGGGGAGTGATTTACTTCCAATTATGTGGTCACTTTTAAAATAGGTATAATGTGATACTGAGAAAAATGTATGTTTTGTGGATTTGTGGGAGGAGAGTTCTGTAAATA
>PVKP010009236.1:0-69166 GCA_004027715.1 Plecturocebus donacophilus | reverse complement strand
TTGAATATTGGCCTGCCTTGCTAGGTTGGGGAAGTTTTCCTGGATAATATCCTGAAGAGTATTTTCCAGCTTGGATTCATTCTCTTCGTCACATTCAGGTACACCTATCAAACGTAGATTAGGTCTTTTCACATAGTCCCATATTTCTTGGAGACTTTGTTCATTCCTTTTTACCCTTCTTTCTGTCATCTTGCCTTCTCGTTTTATTTCATTGAGTTGATCTTCGACCTCTGATATCCTTTCTTCTGCTTGGTCAATTCGGCTGGTGAAACTTGTGCATGCTTCGCGAAGTTCTCGTGTTGTGTTTTTCAGCTCCATCAATTCACTTATATTCTTCTCTAAGTTGTCCATTCTCTTTAACATTTCGTTAAATCTTCTTTCAAGGTTCTTAGTTTCTTTGCATTGGGTTAGAACATGTTCTTTTAGCTCACGGAAGTTTCTTATTATCCACCTTCTGAAGCCTGATTCTGTGAGTTCATCACACTCATCCTCCGTCAAGCCTTGTTCTCTTGCTGAAGGGGAGCTGCGATCCCCTGTAGCAGGAGAGGCATTCTGATTTTGGGTGTTCTCAGCCTTTTTGCACTGGTTTCTTCCCATTTTTGTGGATTTATGCACCTGTCGTCTTTGTAATTGCCGACTTTCAGATTGGGTCTCTGAGTGGACGTCCGGCTTGTTGGTGATGAAGTTTCTTCTGTTTCTTAGTTATCCTTCGGGGGGCGCCCCTTCCCCACAGAGCCAGGCCTTCCCGGGTTCAGCTGTGCTTGTTCTTGGTCCTTAGCGCTTCCAATTGCTGTTCTCCTTGTGGGGATTGGACCAGTGGAGCCTGACTAAAAGGGCATCCAGTCCCGTACAATCCGCACGGAGAAGCGCCACGCCGGCCAAAAGAGTCGTGCTGGTGACCCGTGTGGCTGCTTCACCAGGAATCTCCCAGCCTGTAGGCATCAAAATTCGTCTGCAATTGCGGCATCCACTCGCTCTCTGCGCTTTCACTGGGAGCTACAATCCTGAGCTGTTGCTACGTGGCCATCTTGGATCTCTCTCTGCCCGGTGATGAAGTTTTTTCTGTTTCTTAGTTTTCCTTTGGCGGATGCCCGTTCCCCACAGAGCCAGACCTTCCCGGGTTCGCTGTGCTTGCTGTGAAACTCTCAGTCCTCAGCGCTTCCAATTGCTGTTTTCCTTGTGGGGATGGGACCAGCCGAGCCCGTCCGTCCGTATACTCCACACCGGGAAGCGCCACGCTGGGGCACCGGCAAAACAGCCGCGCCGGCCAAAAGAGTTGCTCTGGTGACCCTTGTGGCTTCTCTGCCGGGAATCTTTCAGTCTGTGGGCAACAAAAATTCGTCGGAAAGTGCGGCGTCCACTTGTTCTCTGTGCTTTCACTGGGAGCTACATTCCTGAGCTGTTGCTAATTGGCCATCTTGGATCTCTCCCTCTGTTTTTGTTTTTTGAGACAAGGTCTCACTCTGTTGCCCAGGCTGGAGTACAGTGGTGCCATCTCAGCTCACTGCAATGTCCACCTCCCAGACTCAAGCGATCCTGCAACTTCAGTCTCCTGAGTTGCTGGAGACTACAGGCGCACACCATCATGCCCGGCTAATTTTTGCATGGTTTGGTAGAGATGGGGTTTCTGTATGTTGCCCAGGCTAGTCTCAAACTCTTGGACTCAACTAATCTACTTGCCTTTGCCTCCCAAAGTGCTGCGATCATAGACATCAGCCACTGTGCTCAGCCTCTCTTTTACTTTAATTACTTCTATACCCAGCATTGCCCAGCATACAGCAAATGCTGTTTACAAAAAAAAAAAAAAAAAAAAAAAAAAAAAGAATGAATGAAGGTAGTGGAAGATATTTCTTCTCTCTCTTACAGTGGGAGAAGAGCCTCCTGTGTGCCACACCCATGTTGGCAACACTCAAGCATTCACATAACAAAGAAGCCCGGAGCAGTCTCTGAGGCCAGCAGCGGGGGAGCTGAAGAAGGCCTGTGGTTGGGGGGAAGGAGTGAGAAGAGCCCTGCAGAGGGCTGCGGTGGCTGCACCTGTCAGGCAGATGTAATATGCTCCAGAAAATGTGAAACCATAAGCACGGAGCTTAAGGACTGCATGGAGCTGGGTGCAGTGGCTCACACCTGCAATCCCAGCACTTTAGGAGGCTGAGGTGGGAGGGCTGCTTGAGCCCAGGAGTTCAAGACCAGCCTGGGCAGCATAGAGAGACCCTACATCTACAAAAAATAAATAAATAAAAAATAGCTCGGCATGGTGGTGTGCTCCAGTAGTCCCAACTAGTCAGGAGGCTAAGGTGAGAGGCTTGCTTGAGCCCAGGAACTTGAGGCTGCAGTGAACAATGATTGTGCCACTGCATACCAGTCTGGGCAGAGAGTGAGATGCTGTTTCAGGGAAAAAAAAAAAAAAAAACTGCACTGGATTTGTGAAAAATTGGAAAATAAACAGAATTCTAAGAAAAATATTTTTGCAGCTCCTCAAGTCACTCCTGGGCAGCTGAGTGATAAGCTGGCTGCTCAACTAAGTCTCAGGGGTGAGATCAGACCAAGTGTGAAGGGGTAAGCACTGTTCAGTCAAGAAGGACCTGGTGGCAAGAAAGAGCACTAACAAGTGAATGGGAGAGTCACCAAAGCCCCGGCCTGGGGAAGGGAAGGATTAAGCAGCTGAGATTTGGAACCAGGAGATAAAACACTCCAGTTGACGGGTGCAGACATCTGTGTAGATTGGGACTTCTCAGGCTCGGCCATATTGACATCTTGAGCCAGCCATTTCCTTGTTAATGTCGTCGTGAGGTGGGGCCGCCCTGTGCACTGTAGGATCTTCCGCAGCCCAGGCCCCTGCCCACCAGATGCCAGAGAACAAAGTCACTACCCCTGCCCCCAGTCGTCACAAATGACAATCTCTCCAGACATTGCCAAATCTCCAGTGGGTACCAAGATTGCCCCTCAATTGAGAACCAACGATTCGGAGGAAGAAATAGGACTGGGGAAGGGACAGGGATATGCTTTAAGGAAGAGCCGTGTAGCTGACAGAAAACAGTGAAGCGATCCTAAAGCCGGAGGTAAGAGAAAGCTGGTGGGTAAAAGAATCTCACTATACGAGGAGTGACAGCAAAAATGATTGATGGAAGAAGGAACAGGCAGGAAGACAAGCAAAAAGGAGAAAGTAGAGAAAAAGGCCTGAAAGCAAATCTGGGACGACTGTCCAAGGAGTGACGCCAGCCTGAGAGGGCATCAACCTCAAAGCCGGTCAATCCGAGGGTGTAATGACAGGTTACTGACACGCAGGGTCAGGGCCCATTAGTCTTCCATCAGGACGTAAAGATACGAAAGCCAAATACATGTCAAATTGCATACATACACGTTACTTCCAGGCTCATTATAATAATACTACAGATTTTTTGGAACCGAAAGAAGCTTTGAAAAGTCTCAACTCGCTTTCTAATTATCATGATGCTCATCAGAGGTTTCAGGCCAAATAAACATCACTGAAAGATACATTCAGGCTTAAACATCACCGATCAAGCAGACAGATGGTAAACAATTACCCAGATCTACCATAAACACAAAGGGATGCAAACCAGTTAAGTGAAACCAAACCAAGTCCCCTTATTTTATCTGGCATTCCTTTGCGATCCCGCGTTGCTGGTAAAGATTAGGATTCAAGAATGCAAAACCATGCTGATACTAAACCATTCACTGCAGACAAGCCAACCACCTCTGAGAGCTGCGTTTGTGTGTCGTGGGGCTGTGTAAGAGTAGGAATGGAGAGAGCAATTCAGAGCACTTCCAACCATCTGGAGCAAAACCTGCTTGCAACTGCTTGCCCTTTTCTATTTATTCTAAATTTCAAAAAATCACTTTCCAATTCGAAGCAGCTTCCACAGGGCTGTGCCATACTCTGAAGTTTTTAAAACATTTTGTCTAGGTATTTCCTTGTGGTGACTGCGTAAACGCTCTCCATGAGTAGTCTTCATAATCTCCTGGTTTCATGAGAGTTCTAGGTCTGATAAGGTTCTTGTTGATAAGAATGTGTTTCAGGGCCAGAGAGAGAACTGGAAGGATAGTTGGGAAAAATGCCAGAACTCCAGGAGTTGTGAAACCTCATCTCATTCTTTTCATGCCAGCATTCCCATGTAAATCAGCCAACTGCTTGTCTCTGGGAGGACAGGTCCAATGGATAGAGCTCAGCTTTGCTGCAGAGCTTTGGGGTGAATATACGGAGGTGAGAACTTATGGGGCCTTCTGGTTAACACAGAACTGTAGAAGGAAGATTGTGCCTGAGCATTATTAACTCAGGCAGTCTCAGGGCTACTGGTTATTGTGGTGGACCACAGGCCTCCCCAGACTTGCATTATGTCCTTGGGCAAACATACTGGATGCAGTCTGTCTCTTAGGCAAAAACTGCCTAGCTGCTTACCTCTCCAAAGGACAGTTTAGTATAGTGATAAGAGGGTGAACTCTGGTGCCAAAACTAAAATCACTGCCTCAGTTTCCACATCTTTATTTATTTATTTATTTATTTATTTATTTATTTATTGAGACAGAGTCTTGCTCTGCTGCCCAGGCTGGAGTGCAGTGGCGTGATCTTGGCTCACTGAAACCTCTGCCTCCCAGATTCAAGCAATTCTCCTGTCTCAGCCTCCTGAGTAGCTGAGACTACAGGTATCCACCACCACACCCAACTAATTTTTGTATTTTCAGTAGAGACGGGGTTTCGCCATGTTGGCCAGGATGGTTTCGAACTCCTGACCTCAAGTGATCTGCCCAGCCTCAGCCTCCCAAAGTGCTGGGATTACAGGCCTGAGCTACCCTATCCCACCTGTTTCCACATCTTTAAAATGCAGACAATAATAATCAGTGACAAAAGATTATGATAAGGCTTAAATGTGGTAGTACCTGTAAAGTGCTTAGAATAATGTCTACATATACCAAATAATCAGTAAGTGTTTATTATTCTTTATTTGTTGTGCTAAATTCTTGGAAAATTATCATCATCCATTAAACACAAGAATATAGCTTTCTCGGCATTATATCAGGAACAGGCCTCTATTATTTGTGTTATTTGTTTTGTTGGAGATGGGGTCTTGCTCTCCTGTTCAGGCTGGAGTGCAGTGGCATGATCACGACTCACTGCAGCCTTAGATTCTCAGGCTCAAGCAATCTTCCCACCTTAGCCTCCTGAAAAGATGGGACTACAGGTGTGCACTACCACCCCCAGCTAATATTATTTTTTTTGTAAACAGAGTCTATGTTGCACAGGCTGATCTTGAACTTCTGAGCTCAAGCAATCCCTCCTGCCTCAGCCTCCCAAAGTATTGGGATTACAGGTGTAAGCCACTGTACCCAGTCACAGGCCTCTATTTTCATTAAGAAATGCATTCCACATTCTATTTGAATCTTTAACAGTTTTAAAAATCTAACAACTTCCAAAACCTGAACTCTGAGATTTTTCTACACAATATGAACTGCTGTTTCCTTTAAACACAGCTGCTCTTTAGGGGGACTGTGGACTTCTTAGCCTGGGGCCTCTTACACTGTTACAGACTTTGCTGGTGTCACCCAGTTAGAAAAGCTCAACAGAACATGATGTCACTAATGGATAGATGTGAAGAGAGTTATTTTTGCCTCTCTAGAATTGATCAGGGATAGGCGCCGTGGTTTACGTGTGTAATCCTAGCACTTTGGGAAGCCGAGGTGGGAGGATCACTTGATCTCAGGAGTTGGAGGTTGTAGCGAGCTATGTTTGCACCACTGTACTACAGCCTGGGCCACAGAGCAAGACCTTGTCTCTAAAGTAAATAAAAACTAGAATTGATCACATCTGGGTTTTAACTAGGTAGCCTCTCAAGTATTTAAACAATGAGGTAAAAGTAGGACAGACAGTGATGAGAAGCACAGCTGTTCTCTAAGGAAGTATATGCATTCTATTTTCTAGCAACCAATATTGGGCGATTTGACTTAGAGCCTGAGTCATCCCCTAATGTCTGATTAAAGCACCATGTTAAAGACACCAATGTCAATTCTGCTATTTATTTCAGGCTGTTCTATGACATGGTGTCCTATCCTTAGCTATCCATTTCATGAAGTTACGTTTCATGGAAAGCAAATTAGGTGAGATAAGGTGGATGGCCCAGCATAACTTCGTCTCAGTTATTGAAGAGAAAAAATAAAATAATATTAGGTATCATGCATTACCTCTGATGTGATGGGCTTGTTATAGATCTCATTTACTTTTTTTTTTTATCAGTTCTATGAGATGGATATTGTCATTCTATTTGTGGATAAACTGAGTCTCAGGAAGATTAAGCAAGTGTATCAGGGTCATAGAGGTATTAGGTGGTAGAACTGAATTTCAATCCAATGTAAAACTTACTTTTAAGTCTAGTTTCTTCCCAACTCCCAGTGCTATTTCTCTAAGTCCAGTTTTTAAAAGAGGAAAGTAAGATCAACCTCATATCCAGAGGAAAAAAATGTTTTAAATTAGCATCCTCTGCTGGCATGGGCAGTAGAGTTATATTTATTCCACCGTAAAAGATATCTTGGCTCAGATCAAAAAACTTTCCAAGTCAGCATTATTACCTGTCAAATTGGCCTGATGCCATATTACTGAGTGAAGTATCTCCCAGTTCTTCATAAACATTAAGTAACTCTTGCCCTCACCAAGTGCAGGGATATAAACAGGGCTTGCTCTACAAAAATAAAACAGAGATGTTGTTGGCATTGGAATAAGAGACACTCAAAGGAGTCAGCTCCTAAGTCCTCTGGAGGTTCAAATCCATTTTCTAGAACAGGGACTTCATAGCATGGGCCAGTGGCCCCACGTCTTCTTCTGGCCCCTTGTCCTTCCTTGTTCATGGTCATGGGGACAAGAGATGGGTCAGCCTAGCTGCAGCTCCTGCCGTCTCTAGTTGCTCCAAAGGGAGCTGCAGAACTGAGTGGTGTTAGAATACACTTCTCCACCCCAAATCCCAGGCTTGGTGCTCTAGCCCTTGATTGGTCACAGAGGCTGCCAACTCATGTTGCCTCAACAGATACTGCTTTGGGGGACAACCTAGACTGGGCCCCTCTGTGTTAGAACTTTCAAGACCAAATACAGCATTCAAATCACATGAATAATTTTTCTTGATATCTTTGGAGATAATAATGTAGCAAGAAGGTTCTCTTTTTCCTATTTGCACATTTTTGAGTGTGCCTATTCACATATAAAGCTAACGAATCTTTGAAAATTGCTCTTATTTCAAAATTGGGGAAAATGGTGTGATTCTATCATGGACATGAGAATCAAATATTCCTTCCTGCCTTGGGAGAAAATTTCAGAGACCCATAGCTTCAATAAACTTTTCAGAATTTGTGCAAGTTAAAACGAAGAGAGGCTTAGTGCAAAGGTAATGCACATAACCTAAACCAGGGCTTTAATATCCATTTACCATTTTAAAAACTTGTTTTTATTCTTCTTGTCTCAAGCAGTCCCCCGCAATGGTTTGGAGACTGGCACACTCTCACACCTTTCAAGATGTATCCCTCTTTTTTTTTTTTTTTTTTGAGACAGCCTCTCACTCTGTTGCCCAGGCTGGAGTACAGTGGCGTGATCTTGGTTCACTGCAACCTTCACCTCCTGGGTTCAAGCAATTCTCCTGCCTCAGCTTCCCGAGTAGCTGGGATTACACGAGCTCACCACCAAACCAGCTAATTTTTGTATTTTTAGTAGAGACGAGGTTTCACCATGTCGGCCAGGCTGGTCTTGGACTCCTGACCTCAGGTCATCCACCTGCCCCAACCTCCCAAAGTGCTGGGATTACAGGTGTGAGCCACCATACCCAGCTGTAACACTAATTCACTAAGCAGACCTCATTGAACGTCAATCAAAACTGAAACTGAAGGAAAGGTATCAGAGCAACCTGTTTATTTTAGGGATATCTTATTGTCTGTCTGTCACTCACAGTACAATATGAACTTTACCCACACCTGTTGAGTCTTGTTTCACCTTACCTTACAGTCAGGTGAGTGTTGTTATATTTCAGGGAGACCAGGGGGAATAATCTGTCATTTTTTTTCTAAGCAATTTATAGGCTTTTCTTTTATGGTTACCTTGACCCTCATAACTGATCATGTAATTATCCTAAATTGACTGAGAATTTGAGAACTGATTTGTGATCTGTTTGAAACGTGGCACAGGACTTTCCTTATACAGCCCTGCCAGTGAACATAACATCAGCTTTATTTTATTATTTGATCCTGATTTTTCCTTTGGCTTAATTTCTTTATCTAATTTTACCCTATACTATATATACTTTGTGTATATATGTACACACACACACACACACTAAAACAGTGTATCTTTGTCAGCCACCACCGATCCTTTTTACAAGAAAATCTTTAAATAATAGTGAAATAAATTGTTCCAATTGGTGGTGGTCTGTTCTTTATATCCTGATTTTCTCCAAATAAAATGCTGGAGTCCCTAAAAAGGAGATGGGACCATTGGTTTTATTTAGAAGTGTATTCTCTGCCCTGTGGCCTGGTGTTAACTTTTCTTTTATTCTTTCACTTTACTTTTGTCCGCAGCCCTGTCTCTATGCTCCAGCCAGTCACCCCACCCCCAGGCAACAGGCAGCAGTACTGCTTAACAATACCTGGTCCATCAAGGACTCTAACCTGTAACACAGTATGCACTAGAAAGCCCCAGACACAGCCCCACGTCCCCAGGACACTAAATTGTATAACGATCCACTCTCTGGTTTGTTTCAGGGAAACTGACAGATCTTTATGAAAAACATTGCAAAGAGTGGTATGCTGAAAAGAAATAATCACATAATCACACACAGCCTCCCCCAAGGAGCATTTAGGGCCTTGTCATTAATCTTTATAACACTCCTACGAAAGAAGTGAATGGAAAGTTCTCTCAGGCCAGTGTTTCATAGGTGAGGGGACAAGGGCAGGCCTGGGCTTGTGCATGGTCTAGGAGGAAGGAAAGAAAACCCAGCACCCTTGAGGCTCCCACCACAGTCAGCCTCCGCACTGACATCTCCCATGCAGCTCGCAGCCTAAGCAATGCAGGTTTTGTCTTTTATCGGAGTATTTAGCTTTGTAGGGGCGGGTATCCATATATGGTCATCCATACCTCTTTCCGGCTGGGCAGTGCTCCCCGGCCCAGCAACCCCTCCCAGCAGCCCATGCTGTCAGTAGCTGCCAGTAGGTTGAAATTACAGGCCTCTAGGCAAAGGTTTTCCAGGTTTCAGCTCCAGCTCACCTCTTGCAGAAATGCATGAAATGCTGTGACCACCCACCGCTGGGATTTCCTCCCTGTGCAAACCTGAGCTGTTTGCTGGCCCCTGCACCTTCTCTAACCCCTCCTTCTCATGGGCGCTCAGCACCCGGAGCTGAAAATAAAGAGGCGGCAAAGTCAGCTCTGATGCCAGTCTTCTGCCACACAGCTGCGTATAATGGATGTGGTTTTTGCTTTTATCATTTTGCAGCCTGAATCACTTTCCCTGTAATGCTGCAGGTCTCCACTTGTGGCCTGGTAACTATTTAATGAAGCTGATAATTAATCTCCTACACCACGCTCTATTACTTGTACAACTAACGTCCACAATGCAACAGTATAAGAATAAAATGAGCGAAGATGAAGAAAAAAAGATAACAACTTGTCAAATACAGTAATTGGTAAGGAATTAAAAGTGGAACCTCCTACAAGATGGCCTCTCTTTTCCAAGATGTAAATCAAACACTTTTTTGGCAGAATCTGAAGAGATACAATTATCATAAGCTCCAGAAGGAGTTTCTTTCTCATGTACTTAGTGAGGTCTCTCTTTAGGAACCCAAACAACTGTTATAAAATGGACTCCTGTATATCTAGGAAGTGAAAGCTAGAAGGCAAAAACGTAAAGTTCTGTGCAATACAATAATTTCTGTTACAAGTAATAATAATGGTTACTGGGCACTCAATTTATGCCAGGCATGATAGACAAAATACTATATAAGCATTGTTTCATTTAATACTCATAAAAGTTGATGAGAGATATTTCCCCATTTTACCAATGAGAAAACAGAGTGTCAGAAAGTTAAGTAGCTTGCTGTAGGTCACTCCTCCAGGAAACCAACAGCCTGAGTTTGAATCCAGTTTTTTTCTGACCTCATGGTAAACGCTAACTCTCTAGTTTTGCAAGATTCTGAAGTGTCTTCTGAATGATCAAATAAAAATTAACTCATTTATGTTAACTAGCAGTGTCATATTTTAATATCAAGTGGGCGGTCTTTGGAATATGTAAGTTTTGTAAAACCAATAAAAAACACACCTCGCCGAACTAAGAAATCAGTTGCTCAGAATGAAGCGATATTGTGGGAACCAAATAAAATCTTGATTATAAAAAATTTTGGGAAAAGACATAGCATTCTACTGAAGAATGAGAATGTCATTGCTATCAAAAATATCAGTGTAGGCTGGGTGCCATGGGTCATGCCTATAATCTCAGCATTTGGGAAGGCCGAGTTGGGCAGATCACTTGAGGCTAGGAGTTCAAGACCAGCCTGGCCAACATGGCAAAACCCCATCTCTACTAAAAATACAAAAATTAGCTGACATGCATCTGTAATCCCTGCTACTCCAGAGGCTGAGGCAGAAGAATCTCTTGATCCTGGGAGGCAGAGATTGCAGTGAGCCAAGATTGAGATACTGCACTCCAGCCTGGGCAATAGAGCACGACTTCATCTAACAAAAAAAAAAAAAAAAAATCCATGTGCGATATGTGTGGTAATTCTCAGTTGACCAGAATAGTATGTAAATCAAAACACGTGCTTACCTAACCAATTTACACACCGATCACTTGTGAACAAGCCACTTTTTCACTTCATTGTCCTGCGAGACGCAGAACCATACTTATTTTAGAGTTTAGACATTAGAACCTTTCCTTTTTCAGCTTATTTCTGGGCCACATCCACGTCCCCAGTTTCTCTTGAAAGGACCGAGAAAACGCCTAAAGTGCAACAAGTGTTAAGATACTGACATACAAATTACAATTAGGGTCACCGTCCAGGGAGCTGATTTACGGCCCCTGCTCCGTGTTCGTGTTGCCTATAAACACAGCTGCATACACTAGCAGGTAGCAGCCCCTGTGATTCATTTGCCCCCACGTGTCTCATTCGATGGGGGGGCGTTTCCAGCTCTGATGTGCGTGCCATGGAAACAGTGTTAACGCCGCTCAGGGCAAGGAGAGGTAAGGCTCCCAGAAAGACCTCCTTACTTGTTCCGAACTCGAGTCATGAAGAAGACAGCGCATGGTTTATTGACCAACGAAACAATCAGAGAACTTCTGAAGTTTTTAAGGAAGACTGATGACACCATAGATAGCGCTATTTCAGGTTTGAACAATTCGAGAGCCCGTTATAGCCTTTCAACTCCTCCTTCCTCGCAGAGTCGAAGAGAAAAGAAGACTAAGATAGTTGGAAAGGGCAGGGTAGGTCCTCAAGGAGGAAGGGCAAACACTGGTCTGACCCTGGGCTTTAGAAATCCACAGACACAGGAAGGAAGCTTATTAACCCCTCTCCTCCCCTCCCTTTTCCCCTCCCCGGTGGAGAGTCAGCTCCTCCTCCTGCCAGTCCGTCGTGCGACCCCGGTGCAAAATGCAAACAGCGCCCGCATTCCCCACCCTGCGCGGCTCTCCCGAAGGAGGGACGGGGAAGAGGCGAGGGCGCTGCCCCAAGCGGAGTCCAGCAAGGCTGTCGGTCGGGCGTGAACGTCCCGAGCAGACGACTTGGACCTCAACTCCCTCGCGCCAGCCGGACACCGCAGCGACCCCCTTTACCTGCCTCTCTGCTGGGTTTGCATCCAGCTCCCCAACTCCTAGCCTAATTTCCCCCCAGCCGCGTCGTATCTCGGGCCCCTGCTCCCGGTGCAGGTGGTGCAAACGCCCCTGCTCTCCGGCGCCCCCTGCCGGGAAGAGGGAAGGCGGTGGCCGCGGACGAGCGGGACGCGGGGGCCGGGACGGAGCTCGGGCGCTGGGAAGACGCCGGGAGCTTCCCTGATGGTGCCGCCGCCTCCGAGCCGGGGAGGAGCTGCCAGGGGCCAGCTGGGCAGAAGCCTGGGTCCGCTGCTGCTGCTCCTGGCGCTGGGACACACGTGGACCTACAGAGAGGAGCCCGAGGACGGCGACAGGTAAGCGCTGCCAGCCCCACGGAGGGCGAGCTCCAGCGTGATGCGCGCGGGGTGCGGACGGTCCTCCCGGAGCCCACTCCCGCAGCTATCCGCACGCCCCCGCTGCTCCGGCCTTAACGTAAGCAGGGTGCTCAGCTGTGCTGGGCGAGACGTCCCGCCGCTCCCGGTATCGGCCTCTGCGCCCTGCCCGCCGGGGCTCGCGTCCGGGATACCCTCCGCCCTGCGCTCCTGCCTCCCCCGGATGCCACTCCGGCGGGCACAGCTCGTGAGCCCCGCTTCCTTTCTCCCTCGCCTGGCTCGTCCCTGTGCCCGGAGTCCGCTCCGCGTCCGCATGTGGGGACCAGCCCCTGCCCAGAGCGCCGGGACGCGGAGCCCCGCCATCCCCACGCGCTAGGGATTTCCCGGCGCGCGCTGCCCGCCTCCGCTCTCCCGCTGAGTCGCACGTTTCCTCTGCACTTTTTCGTAGAGAGATCTGCTCAGAGAACAAAATCGCGACGACTAAATACCCGTGTCTGAAGCCGTCAGGTGAGCTCGCCACATGCTACAGGTAAGCCTGAGGACTCTGCGGGGCGTTCGCCACTGCGCGCCGGGCGGCCTGGGGAGGTGTTTGGAGACTCCCTGGGGACCCCGGCCGCGTTTACGCGGGAACACGCTGGGTGCCGGCTGCGCGGTGCGAATCTCTTGAGTGTTGGTTGAATAGGAGTGAGAGCAACACCGGGCAACTGAGTTTGCATCTAGGGTGCGTACCCTGAGATCCTCAGGTTGTTTGCCGGTTTCTGAAATACTTGCGTGGTGGAAGTCGGAGAAGAAGAGGTTACAAGTCTGAAGGAGACTGGATCGGATTTTGGGTGTAAACAGTGGGGCATAGCGAACACGGATGGCTGCTTTTGTATTTGTGTTTTGTTGAGAAAGTACAAAGTCAACAAGGCAATTCCTGGCTTCTAACCTTCTGCTGGGGCGGAGTGCGATTGTCAAGGCCTCTGGACGAAAAGGGAGAGGATTGTGAGTGGTTGTGTTGAGGGAAAACAAAAAGATTTTTGGGGCAGAGGAAAAACAGTCTTTCTTAAAAAGGGGGCCAAAGATCCACCTGGGTGTTTGTTAAATGAGTGACCCGCGTGCTTGTTAAAACTAAGCGTGGATGAGGCTGGGGAACCGGTGGTTATAAAATGTTCCCCAGGTAGTTCTTACCTTTGAAAGACGAAAACCACTGTCCTGCTTGCAGCCCTTTGGAGATGAGGGTTGATTTAAGTTTTTCACCATTGAATTCTTGGCTTCTGTTCCAGTGCTCTCACTGGATAAGGGAGCATGCACGCATAAACTTTTATTGCATGTCTGCTTTTCAGAAGTGCTGTGCAAGGTATTGTGATCATATGCCCACACCTGACTGTCTCTGAGACTCGTACAACTCTGTTCGGATTGCCAGGGTAAATATTGGGTAGTACAAGGTAACACAGCAGTCCCTAGAAACGAAAGAAAACCATGTTTTACTCCTCATAAGGTTGTAGCCTGTGAATCAGTCATAGCGTTTCTTGTAGCTGAAAGCATTTCATGTACATATAAGTGGTTCCAGGGCTGTCAGTTTATGGGTGCAAAAGCACCGTCAGTTACATCACATACTTCGGATTTTAAATCTGTTGTTGGCCGTGGAGGGACAACGATCACTTAGGCAAATCCACAGTCACTCCTCGGGCTTGGAAAATACTGCCTTGTGTTGGCATGTGTGTGGGTGAATGCTGAACAAAATGAGGTAATAGAGGTGAAAGGTGTGTGTTCAACTGGCAGGTTGTGTCTTCAAGAGGCTGTGTGAGCAAGGTCACCCAGCTGGTAAAGTGACCTGGTGCTGGTGGTGGCAGCAAGACTGCTTGCTGGGTTCCAGCCTTGTCTTTCATCCACACAACCGCAGTGTTTCTTAGGACACATTGCTTTTCTATCAGCACGGTATAATGCCTCTAACTTAACATGGGAAATATCTCTGAGATGGTTTGCTCATTTGTTCAGTCTCTGAAGGTCAGACTTCACATAAATCAGTGACAGTTACAGAATGCACGTTAGATTTTCAGAAACCATTTGGTGCCCAACTATTCTGTTTGTAAGTGCTATGACTGTCATCTTTTTCAGAATTTTTTAAAGCAGTGTGACATTTCTTTACTTTCAACAGAAGACACTAGCAGCACCTTAGCATGTGTTTTCACTAACAACTACTCCAAGAAACTGATATCTAGCAAAAACGAGGTTTTATGTCACGGAGAAGAATAAAGAACTTTGTTTAAAGGAATGGGAAAGGATGCTTTCAGCTTGAAAGTGGTGTTGATCCTTATGTCTATGAAAAGATCTTAGATTTTGGTTTTAGGTCTGTTTTCTCTATGGAAGTCAGGAGTTCTGTGTATTCCATTTGGTCTTATCCTATTTCTATAATCTACTTATCTTGAACCCCAAGAATAGAGGATATTGTTTATCTTAGTTTGTGACTTGATTGTCCTAGTCCTGTAGATGGCGCTACCTCAAGAATCATCTGGAAACCAGCCGCACAATGTGATCTGGGAGCTTATTAGAATCCCGGCCTCTGCCCCCAGATCTCTTGAATCAGAATCTGTCTTAATGAGAGTTGTGTAAAATCTTGAAGCACTGGTATAAGAAACCAGTGTCCTCATCCTTGGGACACATGCAGACCCATTTAGACAGATCCTTTAAGGAGCATGGAGGCCTCTGCAGATGAGCAAGCAGTTAGCCCTCCTACCTCATTAAACTACAATGAGATGAAGAAACAGCCTTCCAGGAAGCCAGGCTTTAAAGATTACTTTTAATTGAGCTGTGAGTAATGCAGCATTACTGATGAAATGTTCTTTGACTAGATAGAATTATCTTTACCAGGTGGCTTTTGCTGAATGGTTTTCAGCACAAGTGAAAGAACTCTGGAAGCCACTTTGAATTTGAGGTGTGTTTAAAAGTGACTTTTAAAAAATTACTGTGTCATGCCATTGCATTCTCACTGCAGCAGAGTGAGACCTTGTCTCTCTTTTTTTTTGAGATGAAGTCTCACTCTTGTCCAGGCTGGAGTGTGATGGCTTGTGATCTTGGCTCACTGCAACCTCTACCTCCCTGGTTCAAGAGATTCTCCTGCCTCAGCCTGCCAAGTAGCTGGAATTATAGATGCCAGCCACCATGCCTGGCTAATTTTTGTATTTTTAGTAGAGATGGGGTTTTATCACGTTGGCCAGGCTGGTCTCAAACTCCTGACCCCAGGTGATACACCAACCTTGGCCTCTCAAAGTGCTGGGATTACAGATGTGAGCCACCATGCCCAGCCAAGATCTCATCTCTTAAGTCAATATGAGAGATAGGTTTAATATTAAAATGAGTATAGTAGGATGAGTAATAAATCTGTTCTGCCATTATACCCAATATTTATAGTAAACTAAATGATTTGGAGAAGATGGACTCCAAATATCCTTTGTCCTGAAACTGCCTCCTTACCCTACTTGTGTTTTACTTGATTTCATCTAAGCATCACCTTTCCACTTCAAGCATTTTTTTATTAGATACTAAACGAGAGTGACAACTTGAGGATTTGACTTGTATTTCACTATGTTATGCACTTCACGTATAGCGATCTCATATACAGCCAACTTTATAACATTTGTATTATCTGAGCTCCACAAAGACGTGAACCAAACCTCAGAGGGATTAAATAATAATGACATGCCCAAGGTCACAAAGCTAGTATGTGTGAGAGTCAGGAGTCAAACTCAGGGTTGTCTAACTTCAATGCATGAGCTCTTTCATCATCCCAGAGGTGCCCATGGGATGTTCCAGATTCTGGGATAGAAGAAGGCTACACACCCAGATGGCTATAAATTTCAAAGACACAGTTTTACAGAAAACAGCATCATCCACCGGGTTCACATTCAGGCTTTCTGAATTACCATTGCCTTTGAGGTCTGTCTTGGACAACTGACCTGTGTTATACACAAAATTGGTTCATATATACATAACTTGTCAGATTTCATCTTAATCACGGGGTCAGTATCGCCATAGATACTCTATCCCCATTGTGTATTGTCCCAGGTACCCAACGTTTATTAAACACTTCTCAAATGAATGCCAGTGACAGCTTAATGAGTTGATGTATTTGCTCAGCATTGTAATGTGACACAGGGCATATTCTTACCAGTAGTTAAGATATCGGAGTCGGGGTAATGTAGCTGAATTGCACTGAAAGCCAAACTAAGCATGTAAAGCTGTTACAGTATTGCCAGTCTTGTGGCTATCAAAACTTTCTCCACATGTTTTTTCGCCCCTTTCCCAAACCATGTAGTTTGAAAAAAAGATGTGTCTTTCCTTTATTGGGTTATATCAATAAAAAGGCTTTCCTTAAACAAGAAACATGCTTGTGTGTGGGAAACACTAATAAAACCCAGTTTTCTCTGAGGCTGTGGAATAACATCCTAATCCTTGATTTCTTAATTAAGAATTTATTGTACATTTATCAGAATAGTTCTTAGGAAATGTTTGAGTGTAAAATAATAAAATACAGTCCCTGGTCTCAGTTTGCAGACTTGAAAATTATGGACTAAACTGACCAATAAGCGATGGTGTATAATTGAGTTCAAAGGCATGTAGTCCATTTGCTGTGTTAGTGATGGGGAAGAAAGACAAGCGGCTAGAAGTGGCTTTTGGGCAAAAGAAGATTTAACCAAAATCTTCCAAGTGGTTCTCTCTGCGCCCCCCCACCCCCCGCCCATTTTTAAAGTATGCACTTTTATTCAACTGGTCTCAAGTCAGTGTACAGGTAAGCCTTGGCTGTCTTGCGGTCTCCACCCACTCTCAGGGAGACCAGAAGCCTTCATACATCTCGAATTGGGGGACAAAAAAGGGGAGCCATGAAGGATGGTCAAAATAAAACATATTAAGGTAAAGATTTAAAAAAAAAATTGCATTTCATAAGTTACACAAAAGCAGTGCTATCACCTCCCCTGTGTGGACTCAAGGGAGGAGTGGGTCATTCTCCTTAGAAGTGGGGTGGCTTTTAGGAGGGCAAGGGACTTCCTGTAACCATGCATCTCATGATATTTGGAATGATTATGTAAGGACAATGTACAGTCAGTCCTCGGCCACATTGTAGAGCTTTGGGTGATGCTCATGCCGGTCCGCTGATGTCACCTTCACTGCAGAAAACAAGAGGAGATTGGCATGGCTTTGTGTATAGGGTATTTTTTTAATTATTTTTTTTTTTTGGCTTGACAAAATAGTTCTTTAACTGTGTGTTAAGTGCTTTTTAAAAACTAGCTGCGATTTTTGGCTTTAGGGTTCATGGATCTCCAAGTGGAGGCTAAGTGGTAGGGACGCCCCGGGTGCCCCTCTGCCCTGCGGGTATTCATCTGTCCAGCCAGTGCGGTCTCATTAGGCAGTGTTCTTGCTTAGGGTAGCTCATGTTCCCCTGGGAAACAGTGACATGGGGATGTAAAAACTCCCACTGTTCTTTGAGATAACACAACTGTGTTGCCAAGTCTTGTGAGAATGTAGAAATTAATGTGATATTTCTGCAAATGTGTTTACTTGGAGTACTTCGAAGAGCAAGTTCCTTTTAATTAGAATAGTACCACCAGATTGATAGCATTGGGCTCTAGGAAAGGATACATTTGAGGAAAGACTGTATAGTGCACTTTGCTGGCAAATCACCAAGTTCCCATGGCCGCGAGGAGGGGGGTTGATAATGTCAAAACATGTACTATAAACTCTTTGCTCCAGTTTGAATCCCAACTCTACTACTTGGTGGTTTGGTGACCTTGAACAGTTTCTTAATCTCTGTGCTTTAATGTTCTCCTCTGTAAAATGAGCATCCCATTGGTACTTAAATTATAGGGCTGCCTTGAGGATTGTGACTTAATACATATGTAAAGTGCTTTGAAAAACTCAAGACACATAGGAAGTGCTATGTTAGTAATACCTCCCATGGCCATCACTACATTTTGCCAAGTCTGCATGTTGAATGTTTTAGGTGCTCAGTGGATGTTTGTTGAATTTTGTGAGTCCTATGAACTTTATCTGTTTGAAAGAGCAATTTGAGACCACAGCCAGAAACATCACTTGTTTCTAGATGCTTTTTCCAAGCGTTGGAGAGCCCAGAAACCTAGTGCCCTGGGAAAATTAGAGTATGTTTGTTTCCTGCTACCTCCCTGACTACCCAAGGTGCTCTCTACTCATGACCGTAAGAGCCAGTGGAAGGCATAGCCTGAACTAGAACTTGAAGTTATACCGCTTTCACCCCTTGCCCAGGGTCGAGAAGGGTCTTACTGGCAGAAAGACAATCGGATCCTCAGCCCCAGGCGCATTGTGATTTCTTTCTGCTGCTTGCTTCCCTGTCCTGCGGCCGGCATAGCTGAGCCCAGGCACTGGGAGCAGCTCTGTGAAGAATTGGCTCATTCAGGGCATGTAGTTCGGGAGGAAACGATGTGAAAGTTGTGAAGAAGAGAGCAGGGGCTAGGTGGAGGTGGTTTTGTGCAGAATGACCCGAATCACACACCTTGCATGCTGAAGGCAGCTTTCTCCTCACCTGTGTTAGGCCATCTCTAGCCTGGGCTGTCAACCCCCTGAGAGCATGAGCCATCTGTCCTCATTCATGACTGTGTCCTCAGAGGCTACCTCCATGCCTGGACAGAGAGGTTGTTCTGTACCTATTTGTTGAATGACAGAATGACTATGTTAAAAGTAAGCAATAAGATTTAACTGAAATCTGTGAGACCTTCAGATACTTCTCTTGCTATCCACATGCACTTCATTTAAAAGCTGAGCTAGGAATGCTCTTTTAAAAACCAGAGATTCACTGTACCTCCGAGTTGCTGCCATTATTTTCATTGGTTCCCAGTTAGAACTGCTTAACTTTAATTGCTAATGTGTAACAGGTGTTAGATTCTGGCAGCTTTCGCTAACTCCTTGAACTTGCCAGCTTAAATAACACCTGAAGAGGACGTGTGGGTTCCTGCCCACGTGTTAATTGTGCCACAGACACTGGCTTTGGCATAGAGGATCAAGGTTTTAAAGGGGTCCCCCTCCTTCCCACAAGAACAGGTGTTAGAGGGAGAGAGAGAGAAGGTTCTGTACCACTTCTCACTCATTCTTAGAGAAACAATACAGAGTAATTGGAAACAATTTTAACTCAGTAACCACAAAAGGCTGCTTTTTCAGATCAGATCCAGTTGCTGTCTGACTTCCTACGGCTAACTTCATCCTTTGTAAGTGAAGCTGGGGTGGGTGCACCCAGAAAAGCCAAATGCCTCTTTCTTGATTCTAGATATTCTATCTTTCTCAGGAGAAGGCTTGCATTTCAATCAGTAGCTTTCCAAACCCTGCTGTTCTCCTGCTCAGCAGGACCGGAGCTGCTTTTGTGAGTTTAGAGGGTCTGCTGGCATTCGGGGCATTGCTGAGTATCTGGAGAACAAAGATCACATTCTGTTTTAGATTATTGCTTTTATTTGCGGGATGAAAGAGTAAACAGCTATAACATCTGCAGTTCCTCTCCTGCCAAAGGAAGTCCTTTTTTCCTGCGATGCTATTGACTAATTTTAATCTCATGAACAATCTTCATTTACTTAATCAACAAATACTTGTTGGGTGCCTACAATCTGCCAGGCACAGTTCTAGGCACTTAAAACATGTCTGTAAGTCGGACAACCCCTCCCCCAACAACAAAAAACCTCTGTCCTCATGGAATTTTAATTCCCTTTATCTTCCTGTAAAGGAATTTTGACCCAAAGATTTCCTTTGGGACCTTTTTAAGATACTTACTTTGGACATACATCTGATTAGTGTCACACTTTAGGGGGTTAAGATCTTAATTTCCGGTAGCCCAGCTGTGTCCTTTCAGCAACAGAAATCCCACAGCTTCAAGCAGGGTCAGGAAAAGCCAGGGATGGTGGTAACAGAAGGTTTTCTGCAGAGGCGCTAGCAAGAACTTAGCACGTACTGCCAGTTTCTTCCAAGAATTATTGGAATGTGAAAGCATTACAAAGAGGAAATGTTATTTTGTCATGTGACCTGTGGTGTGGATGGCAGCATCAGAGTTGCCCCACTGGGGACAAATACCCCAGGACCAGTTCACCTAGGCCAGCCTCATGTTTTCCAACAGTGACTTTGAGCAGAAGTTTAAAGAAGGCATGCCCCTCCAACATTGCTTGACTCTCCACGTAATGCATTATAGATCTGTCATCCAATAAGTATGCGACATTTCTTGGACAATTTGTTTCCAGCTTGAAACACCTGTAGAGAATGGGGTGGCGGCGATATCTACACACTTCATCCTCATTAAGCAAAATGTTGCATCTTTCCAGCTTTAAGGTATGATTCGTGTGTGCAAAGAGTCAGTGTGAAAGCTTGGAGGAATATGTTGCCACCTTTTTGGTTGTAGTAGCATTAGATCATCTTACCATGCCCTTCGGGACTTCAGAAACTGGGACCACATCCGTTCTCCACCTTTCCTCCTTGGCCACTCCTGTGGAATATTCTGTTTGCCCCATCTGGAGTGAAGGTTCTCATCCTCAGTCCTCTGGGAATGACAGGGGTGGGCAGATGTCAGCCCTGTGGGCTGCTCCACAGGAGGCTATGTAAACAGAACGGGTGGGAGATACAGAGGGCTCTCAACAGACAGTGTCTAACCCTGGGGAGCTTGGTATAGAGCAGGGATTTGGTACAGAGCAGGAACTGGCAAACTAGGGCCCACGGCTTGTTCTTGTACTACTAATAGTTTGAGTGGTTTTTCTTTTTAAAGCATTGCAAAAGGACACACACAATCCCAATTTGGCCCCAAAGTCCCAGATATTTACTGCCTAACCCCTTATAGAAAAAAACTTAACTCCTATTGATCTACTTTAATACAAACACCAGGAGTGGGGCTTTCTGTCTGTAACATCTCATCCACATGTCTGAATTCTCAAGAAGGTGACGTAGGGACAGTCACTTACTCGTCTTGATCCTTGGGTCACTCGCCTGTGTGTTGCCTTGTTTATATTACAGTGTTTGGATTTCTTGGCCAAGCATCTTTAGTTGTCACTGGGTTTTCTGATCTCCAGGAGTCATGGTTTTTGTTGAGCTGGAATTTCTTTCAAGTCATCATTCCTGAGTAATGGTCAAAATGAGCATAACCTGCCAGTTTCTAAGAAGCTGACTTTATTGCAACGAGTTGATAGAGCACTAACTTCCTGCTGCCTTTCTACAGATTTCCATGACAAGCCTTCCTGTTCGGTAGAATAACCCTTGAGTTACCTTGCTTTGCTACCTTTCTTCATTATTGATTTGCATATCAATTATCACACACTTTGTAAGCTGAAAGCCACCTCTCCATACATTTCAATATGTTAGGGTTTGATTTTTGAGACTTGATCTCACTCTGTCACCCAGGCTGGAGTACAGTGGTGCAATCATAGCTCACTGCAGCCTCAACCTCCCAGGCTGAAGCTATCCTGCTGCTTCAGCCTCCTAAATAGCTGGGACTACAGGAGTGCACCACCATGCCTGGCTAATTAAATTTTTTGTAGAGATGGATTCTTGCTGTGTTGTCCAGGCTGGCCTTGAACTCCTCGGCTTCCTAAAGTGTTGGGATTACAGTCATGAGCATCTGCACCTGGCCAGAATGTTAGTTTTGAATTTGTAGAGTAAAAAACTTTTTACATTTAAAGAGCAAATGATAGCATATATTTGGAGGAATATGCATCTGAAAAACTAGGCACATTGATTGAAGGGTATTTCAAATCAGTTATAACTTCATATTTTTCCATGTATGGCTAAAAATGTATTACACCACTCTGCAGATACACTATGTAAAATATCAGTGGTTAAACTTATGATTCTTTTTTTTGAAGTGGAGTCTCACTCTGTCGCCCAGGCTGGAGGGCAATGGTGCAATCTCAGCTCACTGCAACCTCCACCTCCCAGGTTCAAGGCATTCTCCTGCCTCAGCCTCCTGAGTAGCTGGGACTACAGGCATTAAGCTTTAATAATAATTCATTTTGGAATTTTCCCACAAGTGAATAGCTCACACTTTTTGTTGTGTGACATTGCATGGTAGAGCAGAGGTTACCTTCCTGGGAACCCACCCAGACACCAACTGGTTAAACCCACTGTAGATTGTATAAGCGCAGACGATGATGCCCTTTAGAGGCAAGGTTGCCCCCAAACAAAAAAGCCCTGGAGTGTAGTTCTGGCCAAATCTGAATGATTAGAAAAATGTAGAATGTAATATCAACAGGCTTTTATCTCTGAGAAAGTTTGAAAGGTTTAAAAAATTCCGTAAAATTCTTTTGATGTTGTTGGTTTTCTGCATATCACACTGGCCCAGTTAGGTGGACCTAGGGAGAGAGAAACTGTATAGTAACCCCATACTTAACGATTGGAAAAACTTCTATCTGGAATACAGCCGAAAAAGGAAGAAGGGGAGAAGAAAAGGTGTAACAATAAAGAGGGGCTTTGAATCCAAAATGGATATTACAAAGAAAACATCACAAAAAATAGTTATCACAAAAGGCTTTGAGTGATCAAAGATGAATATAAAAAGCATCATGTACCATCTGATGAGTTCCACAAATCGCTCTATGTGTGAGGACTGACTGCCAGAAGCTGTTGTAGCTTGTCGTTATACTGTGCAAGCTCTTACAAAGTGTCCAGGTACACGTCAAGGTCACATGCAGGTGCATGGCAGGGCTGGACTTTGAAGCCAGGCAGTCTGACTCTAGAACCTGTGTTCTTCTCAACCACCGGGCTCTTAAATGCCTGACAATTGTGGTTACCTTGCTTTTCTGCCAACTGTAAATTAAAAAGAGGCACTTAGAGGAAGGGAGGACTGCTGGAAACGGTGACGTTCATCCCACTGGTTAAAAACAAAAGTTGAACAAGTCATCAAAAGGAGTCACAAGAATCATTCCCCCCAACCCCAAAACCCAGCACACACTGACACCATTTAATAAAGGGGACACATTGTCACACATGCTTTCCATGGATATCACTCTCCACAGTGTCCTGAGTTATCCAGTGAAATGAAATTCTGTTCAACATCCCTGAAGAAGAATGGGGATTAAGCTTTATCTAAAACAACAGGGATTAAGCTTTACTATGATGTTACGTGTAACTTGGGTTTCTGAGGAGCCTCTTTCAAGGATGGTGCCCAATTTTCTGGAGATTAGAACCTCTTCTGTTCACAGCAAGACATCATCATTAGAAACACAGGTGCCCGGGCCCATCCCCGACCTACCCAATCACAAGCTGTGTTCTGACAAGGTCACTAGGTGCTTCCTGTGCACATCAAATGTTGAGAAGCACAGTCTTAATCATCACTATGTAACAACAGAATGTTTGGTTGTTTACTTATTCCTTGCAAGGTGGTAGGCCATGATTCTCAGCCTTAACTGTACACACAAATCATCTCAGGGGCTTTTTTAAAATCCCAGCATGAGGCCAGGCTTGGTGGTTCACACCTATAATTCCAGCACTTTGGGAGGCTGAGGCAGGCAGATCACGAGGTCAGGAGATGGAGACCATGCTGGCCAACATGATGAAACCCCGTCTCTACTAAAAATGCAAAAATTAGCCTGGCGTGGTGGCACACGCCTGTAGTCCCAGCTACTCAGAAGGCTGAGACAGGAGAATCACTTGAACCCGGGAGGCAGAGGCTGCAGCAGTGAGCCGAGACCACGCCACTGCATTCCAGCCTGGGTGACAGACCCAGACTCTGTCTCCAGAAAAAAAAAAGTCCCAGCATTCAGGCTGCTCCACATACCTTGGCTTGCTACCTTTCACACCAGAGTCACACCAGAAACTCTGGAGGTGGGCGCCAGGCACTAGGAATTTCCAAATCTCCTCGTGTGATTCCAGTATATTGAAAACCTCTGCCTTAAACTTGAAGAGGGAGCATGAAGTTGTGAGCAGCCTGGTTCTTTGTCAGAAGCTGGGTAAATGGTCTGCTTTTCTTCTGTGGCCACTAAGCCTGGGTCTCTCATGTCCTTTGCAATTGCTGCAGGTCCAGGTCCGTCAGTGGTTCCTCGGTGACTGTCACTGTGCCTGGTGTCTACCGTCCTTCATCTGTTAGACCCTTTCCATTCTGTGCGGGGCGGTTTGAGGGTCATCAGGGAAGTGTTGCAGGGGACTAACGAGAGTGAATCAGGGATAGGACGTTCCTCATGAGTTCTTGGTTTCTTAAGCTGATCAGTTCCAAATCTCAGGGTGCAAATTCCATCACTGTTTGTTTTATATTGTAGGCTCTCAGCTTGGTGTCTGGAGCTACTCAATGACCTTTGGGTACATTAAAAAAATATATTTTGCTTTGTTGCTGCACTGCATGAACCTTCTCCCAAGATATAAACATGGCTCAGCATATTATAAATGAAAGCTTTTCGGTGTCAAGCTGTGTTTTTCTTTCCTTGAGTATCAATTTTTTTTAAACATGGTATGATTGGACATCTTCATGCTGTCAGAGCTTCTCCTCCCACGCCATCTGTATGCCTTCACTCTCCAGTCCTCCTGATAACTGACTTTCTCCACCCCTCACCCTCCACCCCAGAAAACACAAGGCGCTTTGTGGGCTTAAGTTAACTGTATGCATCACAAAATAACACTTTCTGTGGTTTGACCAGATAGTCGCAACTCAAGCTCTGTATTTACTGCATGACTTTAAACCAGGCAGTCTCCAAATAGGTCTGTCTATAATGCATAGTTTGCACATATAATTGCCTTCCTGAGTGCTACAACAACAAGTATGCTGACTAAATCATAGAAATGGAAATGATTATAAAGCAAGAAATAAAGGAAATGCAATTGCATTTTGCATATAGAGGTACCCCTGAGGCTCTTAATGAAGAATCTCTGAATCTTTTGAGGCTGGCAAGACACAAAGTGGTTCATAAGTGACCTGAGTTTAATGTGTTTCAGAGCTTGCTAGTCTGAGCGTGGCAGCCTATTACAGAGGATATTATAGGAATGGAGGCTTTTTTTTGTTTTTTTGAGACAGAGTCTCACGCTGTTGCACAAGCTGGAGTGCAGTGGCACAATCTTGGCTCACTATAACCTCTGCCTCCTGGGTTCAAGCAATTCTCCTGTCTCAGCCTTCGAAGTAGCTGGCTTTACAGGTGTCCGCCACCATGCCAGGCTAATTTCTGTATTTTTAGTAGAGACAGGGTTTTCACCATGTTGGCCAGGCTGGTCTCAAACCCCTGGCTTTGGGTGATCGGCTTGCCTTGGCCTCCCAAAGTGTAGGAATGGAGATTGTCATGAGAAGGCATGAGAGTATCTGAGTGGACTCTTGACCATCTACTCAGCATGTCCCCCACCCCTACTGCTTTGTGAGTCCATACCTAGAAACTCTCAGTGTTTCAGAAGCATGTTTTCAGGCCATAAAATATCGGTAAATTATAATCAGTGGAGACCACATTAAGGTCAATGTAAAAGAGTGCTCTAGGCGGGAGACAGATGGCCCTGGGAGCTCTGGTGGTCCCTGCTATCCTAAGGCAGGAGGGGTTTGAAGTCTTGGCACACCCGCAGCCATTTCTGGGTGGTCCCTGCTGTGGGGGGTAACGAGAGAGTTCGTGTGTCCTGATGGGAAGGCTCCAGCGTGGACTTACCCCCCCTGCAGCTCTTGGCTGTCTGGCTTGGTTTACCCAGGCTGCATCGCCCCATCCTGCCTCTTCAGAGAATCCTTCCTTGACTTTCTTTTCTTGTCTTGTCTTTTCTCTTCTCTTCTTTCTTTTATTTCCAGAGTCTCACACTGTCAGCCAGGCTGGAGTGCAGTGATATGATATTGGTTCACTGCAACCTCTGCCTTCTGGGTTCAAGTGATTCTCCTGCCTTAGCCTCCCCAGTAGCTGGGATTATAGGTGTGTGCCACCACTCCCAGCTAATTTTTTGGTATTTTTTAGTAGAAACAGAGTTTTTCCATGTTGGCCAGGCTGGTCTCAAACTCCTGACCTCAGGCGATCTGCCTGATCTTTTTAAAAAAGGAAAATTGGCCAGGCACAGTGGCTCATGCCTGTCATCCCAGCACTTTGGGAGACCAAGGCGGGCAGATCACGAGGTCAGGAGATCGAGACCATCCTGACCAACACGGTGAAACCCCATCTCTAATAAAATAGAAAAAATTAGCCAGGTATGGTAGTGGGCGCCTGTAGTCCCGGCTACTCCAGAGGCTGAGGCAAGGGAATTGCTTGACCCCTGGAGGCGAAGGTTGCAGTGAGTCAAGATTACACCACCGCACTTCAGCCTGGTAACAGAGCAAGTCTCTGTCTCAAAAAGAAAAAAAAAGGAGAACTTCCCATCAGTCTTTAAAATGTATGACTTGTATGATTTTAGGAGTTGTGTTTGTTTATGCACAGATTGACCCACTATTGGATTTTCCTAACACGTTTGACACGTGCTACTGTGCATACCTTTGAGGTGATGTCTGCCTTCGTCTTGTGAAGCTCAGCACACTAGGACCATATCTAAACCTTTATGCTTTGAACAGGTGAGAATTTCTCTCACGTTTTTTAGAATTCTAAAATTCAGGGGTTTGGATACCAAAAGAAACTGCCTTCATGATGAGGGGAGAGCACTTTTATTCTTCTGGGAAAGAATATGAAAATAAATATCACTTCTTCTACCATCCCAGCTGACCTATCCAAGGGAATGGAGATTCTTAAATTTGGAAAAAGGAAGACAGAGGAATTATTTGACAGTTTTTTAAAAAAGGAAAGTTCCACTCTGTAGTTCCTGCAAGGAAGGAGGCACAAGAAGGAAGAACTCTGTTTTGTTCATTTTCTCTTTTTTTTTTTCTCCTTTTATTTTTTGAGACAGAGGTTTGCTCTCGTTGCCCAGGCTGGGGTGCAGTGGTGCAATCTCAGCTCACTGCAACCTCTGCTCCAGGGTTCAAGCACTTCTCTGCCTTCAGCCTCATAAGTAGCTGGGATTATAGACACCTGCCGCCACGCCTGGATAAATTTTTTGTATTTTTAGTAGAGACTGGGTTTCACCATATTGGCCAGGCTGGTCTCAAACTCCCGACCTCAGGCGATCTGCCCTCCTTGGCCTCCCAAAGTGCTGAGATTACAGGTATGAGCCCCCATGCCTGGCCTGGAATTTTTCTAAGACTTTATTTACCTTGTTTTATTTACCTTGTTCATGATCATGGCAATATTTACTCTGCATGTTTTACATCGTAATAGTGCACGAGTTAGAACTGAGGGTCCTCCAGTTTCACCCCTTCAGGGTAAAAGACGATCAAGGGGCTGGAGTATATTTTTCCTAATCTTTTTATGCATATGCTAACACATCCTTAGAATTACCACTTACAGAAATGGGTTTATTCTACAATTGCTTTTTTCCACTTAATAGATAAGGAACACTTACTCATGGTTAAATAGGGTGCTAAGCCAGCATGGTATTTCACAGCAAGGCATTATATTGTATTAGAGGCATCATAATTCATCTATTCTTTTGAGAATTCTCTAAGGAAATTAGCAGACGCTAAGCTGGGGGAAGGGGGGTCTTTGTTTCAGTACATTCAGCTTTTAAACTTGATATACTTGAAATTAGCATCTTAAGTCTTACCAAAATGCATCAGAAGGTCTAATGTAACCAGACAGCACGTGGTTCTGGAACTTGGGAGACACAGTCTTTAACGATCTACCCTCTCCCTACCTTCCACTGCAGGGTCCTCCAAAACCCCCCCTGGCTCCTCTGAACCTCAGAGGAAGGATGAGGCTTGGCTTGAGTTCCTTCCAGGTCTGACAGTCTGACAGGGACCACTCCCACCTTTACAGAGAGCAGAGCAAACAGGAACAGATTTAGTTTACAGCCCAGGGGATTTGCTTGACACAAGGGTGACCATCTCGCCTGTGGGAGGCTCTGCAGCACTTATCTCTGATCAGCCTTAGAAACACGATAGCCATTTTTGCTCTGTGGATTTAATCTCTCAAATGGCTTTAGTCATTTCTTACCCCAATAATTACAAAGGAAGAAGTCTTTTTACTCTCCAGGTATATGCTTGAAAGTGGGCTTTTGTCTGTTGCAGGCTCATGCTGGGTGAGTGCAGGAGCCACATCAAAGTGTTAAGGGTCCTGGCTGGCCACTGGCTGGCTAGCTTTCCACAGCTTGCTTCCAGAATGTGCTGTGCCGGAGGATGGCAGAACACAGGGTGAAGTATCAGCTCCCTGGCCGCATGGAGAGCTGTCGTCCATAGCAACCACTCCCTTCCTAAAAAGGAGAAATCAAGTTGCCTTTGGGCAGACTCCTGCTAATAAAGTGGGAAGAAAAGGGGACATCAGATGAGCTTTCTTGTAAAATTTCTTACGTGTCTCTTATCCTAACATACTGGGCTTAGTATGTCTCTTATATTTACTAAGGTGTCTATTACAAATTGATTTTTAACACATTTCTCCTTCTGAACGTATGTATTTTATGGACCAGAGCATCTCTGCTCAGTGTTTCTAAGGGCCCTCGTAAAGACTTCATGTGCAAATGTGCCGGCTGTGGCCTTGCTGCCATTTTCATCGCTCTGCTGCCCCGGGTTCTGGTTCCATGTTTGGCTCTATTCAGAGATGCCGAGGGAAGTGGTGATACAAGACAGCTACGCGACTTCGCTGTATGTGTTTAAAAAGACACCCAGCAGCTTTTCTTCTCTCAGCCCCAAATTACCTTCATGGAAGGATGAGGCTTCTCTTGAATAACCCAGATAATTACCAGGTTTTTAAAAAATTTATTAACATACTTTCTATACTTAGGTAGTCTGAGTTTAACAAAAAGATTTTATATAATCATTTTACCTCTTACATTTAGGTCTTTGATCCATATTAGTTAATTTTTCTGTGCTGTGAGAGAAGGGTTTGACCTTATTCTTTTATATAAAACTCGTAGGAAAAAAACACAGGGATAAATCTTCATGACCTTAGATTTAGCAGTGGTTTCTTAGCTATGACAACAAAAACATACGCAAACAAAGGAAAAAGATAAATTGAACTTCATGGAACTTAAAATATTTTGTGCTTCAAAGGACACAATCAGGAAGTGAAAAAACCCATAAAATGGGAGAAAATAACTGTAAATCTTCTATCTGTTAAGGAGTTTGTATCTAGAATGTATGAAGAATTTTTACGATTCAATAATAAAAAGACAACCCAATTTTAAAATGGGCAAAGGATCTCGCTTGCGTTTTGCCTGAGATCAACAGGCTGCTAGTTCGTCACTTGATTCCTTCTAACTTTCTCCTTCTTGGAAGTGAATCTTTCTAATCTGCATTTTAATCTGCACACCTTTGGAAGGAATGTAGTTAAGGCTGGGGTTGTAGTGTGATGGATGCAAAGGAATCTTCACTGCAGCTTTTGGTTTTTCAGTATTCTTTACATGCATTGTGAAAGGAAAATATCTTGGGGCCTCCAAATCACTAAAGGGAAAAGTCAAACTGGAAACTGTTTAGCGCCAGCCTGCCTCCCATTCTATTCAAAGTCACCCCTCTGCTCACTGAGGTAATGCATATCTCATTGGCTCTTTTGTGTTTTGTTTTTGTTTTTTTTTTCCTTTTTTGAGACAGGGTCTCACTCTGTTGCCCAGGCCGGAGTGCAGTGATGCGATCTCGGCTCACTGCAATCTCTGCCTCCCGTGCTCCAGTGATTCTCCTGCCTCAGCCTCCCGAGTAGCTGGGATTACAGGCATCCGCCACCATGCCCAGCTAATTTTTTGTGTTTTTAGTAGAGACGGGATTTCACCATGTTGTCCAGGCTGGTCTTGTCCTGACCTCAGGTGATCCACCTGCCTCGGCTTCCCAAAGTGCTGGGGTTACAGGCGTGAGCTACTGTGCCTGGCCTCGATTGCCTCCTTCGGAAAGGCTAACCATAAACTCATAACAATGCAGCCATGTCTCTTATCTACCTATGTCCTAGAAGCCCTCTCCCCTCTTCAAGTTGTCCCACCTTTCTAGACTGGACCAATCTTCATCTTACGTATGTTGATTGATGTCTCGTGTTTTCCTGAAATGTATAAAACCAAACTCTGACCACTTTGGACACATGTTGTCAGGACCTCCTGAGGCTGTGTCATAGGCGTGCATCCTCAACCTTAGCAAAATGCACTTTCCAAATTAACTGAGACCTGTCTCAGATTTTTGGGGTTCACAACATCATAATCATTAAAAGATTAAAGTTTATTCCGAGGCTGAAAAGCTGAATGTATTTTCTCTAAGAATGTAGCTTGTAATTATGAACAATTTTCAAATAAGCCATTGGAGATTCACATGCTCATACCAAAACTCTGCTATGTTTGTTTCATCTCTCCCTTTTACTCTCTGCTAAAGTATTCTAAAGCAAATCCCAGACATGTTCTTACCACTACATATGTCAGCATTCATCTCTAAAATGTGGAGTGTTCATATGTTACCAAAATTGTCACTATCACACAGAAAAACACTCTATAACTATTAAACATTATTTTCCTTGGATAAAATGGATTTGTGGAGTCATTTCTCTTTTAAGTCATGAATGAAAGGAACTTCTGTTATCACTAATGAGTGATATTTACATTTTAACAGGTGTGCTGTTGCTGGGCAAGTTTGTAGAATAGAAATTCTGTCCTGCCTGTTAGAATGGTGTGCGGGGTGGGGCTTAGCGGAGGGGTAGCATTAGGAGAAATATCTAATATAGATGATGGGGTGATGGATGCAGCAAACCACCATGGCACGTGTATACCTATGTAACCTGTGCATTCTGCACATGTACCCCAGAACTTAAAATACACGTGTGTGTGTGTGTGTGTGTGTGTGTGTGTGTGTAGTGTAATCATCAAAAGAAAAGAAAGAATGGTGTGTTTTGGCACCGTTTATGGTAGAGCAGATCACAGTATGGGGCAGCCACTTGAGGATTGTTAACCGCTTTGGATTCAAAAGCACTTAAATATAAAATTACTTCACCTCAAAGGCAGTTCATGTGTTTGGCCCCAAAGATAATACTATAGTATGAATGTGGTGTATTCTTAACAGATGAAAATTTAGCTTCTAAAAGGACGCTAAGATTTTATTTATTTTTATACGTATATTTGTATTTTATATTTGGAGCCCTTTTAAACCCAGATGAACAGGCCTTTACTTTTACAATTTTTTTAGTAGCAAAATTGGATTCATCAACACCCAATACATTAGTTTCTCTAATATAAAAGTATGGGCTGGGTGCGGTGGCTCACACCTATAATCCTAGCACTTTGGGAGGTTGAGGCGGGTGGATCACTTGAGGTTAAGAGTTCAAGACCAGCCTAGCCAACATGGTGAAACCCTGTCTCTATTAAAAATGCAAACGTTTGCTGAGCACGGTGGGGGGCACCTGTAATCCCTGTTAGGAGTCTGAGGCAGGAGAATTGCTTGAACTTGGGAGGCAGAGGTTGCATTGAGTCGAAATCACACCACTGCACTCCAGCCTGGGCAACAGAGTGAGACTCCATCTGAAAATAATATATAATTTTTTAAATATAAAAAAATATTCTGAAGGGAAAGTTATCTATAGTCATAGTCTCTCTGTTCTTAATACTTTGGTATCTAGTCTTCATGTGCATTTTCAACATTTTACCTGTTCAGAGTTGAATCAGTGATTTGCTTGGCGTTTTTAATCTCTTAAATGTTTAGTTTTAAATAGTATTTAAATTACAGCAATTAGAATCCAACAATCCCACAGCTGGGGGGATATTGTGCCCTCAACACCCTTCCTGTCCTCACCACAGCAACTGCTTTCTAACTTTTTGGTTTTTTCTTTTGGTTTTTACCTCCATCGCTCTAAGAAACTTATGCTTTAACTTTTTTCAGTTTTTGAGTCTTACCCCCTCCTCCTATGGGAGGAAAAAATTCAGCTATCAACCATCACACACACTTACAGCCATTGTGCATGCTTACAGCCATCACACGCTTACAGCTGTCACACAGTTATCATGCATGCTTACAGTCATTGCACGTGATTACAGCCATTGCACACGCTTACAGCCATTGCTCATGCTTACAACCATTGCACATGATTACAGCCATCACACATGCTTACAGCCGTTGCTCATGCTTACAACCATTGCACATGATTACAGCCATCACACATGCTTACAGCTGTTGCTCATGCTTACAACCATTGCACATGATTACAGCCATCACTCATGCTTACAGCCATCAAGCACGTTTACAGCCATCACACACACAGCCATCACACATGCTTATAGTCATCGCCCATGCTTACAGCCGTTACAGCCATCACACGTTTACTGCCATTAGACACACACAGCCATCACACACGCTTACAGCCATCGCCCACGCTTATAGCCATTACACACATAGCCATCCCGCATGTTTACAGCCATCACACACACAGCCATCAGACAAGCTTACAGCGATTGCACACCCTTACAAGCATGAGACACATAGCCATCATGCACGCTTACAGCCATCACGTATGCTTACAAAAATCACACAGCCATCACACACACTTACAGCCATGGAGCACCCTTACAGGCATGAGGCACACAGCCATCATGCACGCTTACAGCCATCACCCATGCTTACAGCCATCACCCACACAGCCATAACACACGCTTACAACCCACTCTGAGAAGCACCATGCACGTTTATAACCATTACACATGCTTACAGCCATCATGCACGCTTACAACCATCGCATACACTTACAGCCATCACCCACTCTTAGAGCCATGACACATGCTTATATCCTGTCTTTGCATCCCCCAGTATCATTGTGGTGCAGTTTGGGATAGGTCAGTTTTCAGTGTTGATGTAATAACTATGAAAATGCTTTTCTTTTCTTTTACTATCTGTATCTTACCTTTTCTGTAGTTAATAATTTAATTTTTTACGTATATAATCAGAAGCCAGGCCCACTCATTCCTATTTGTATGAAGTTCCTCTCAGTGTATTCAAACTCATTAGACGTTCTGTCATTTGAACCTTAAAGAAATTTGACCCAGAGCATTAGGCCTGTGCTAATCCAGTTGGCTCTTCACCTTCACTCTATCATCCTAGGAAAATTTTTTTTTAAGAGATGGTCTTTTAAAGACTCAAGTCCTGGGCTCAAGTGATCCTCCTGCCTCTCGCGTATCCTGGGGAATTTATCTTTCTCTGGTGTTAAGTTCTGGGTTCCCTGGATCTCACATTCTTTTCTCTTTCCTGATTTATTCCTTTATTTTGTGTAGACTGTTTCTTTCCTGAGAACGGATCTTGAGAAGTGTAAGTTTGAGCCTCAGCAATTCACATGTCCAATTGCCTACTTGATCTTCACTTGGATGTCTTTAAAAATTTCAAAGATAACAGGTCCAAGTAGAGAGAGTGATTTCTACCCCTGTAGCCCTGCACTCACAGCAGTCTGCACCTCTAGCTTATGATCTGAATGCCTGGATAGTTGCTCCAGATACAAATTCAGAAGCAATTTTAGATTATTCCATTTCACATTTCCCTTGCTTCCAGTCTTTCATCAAATTATCCATTTTGGGGCTTTTTGGGCTCTCTCTCTCCATGCCATCATGCTGGTCCAGGCCACTGTCATCTTTGACCTGGAATATTGCAACTGGTCTTTGCTTCCTGTCTTAACTTCTTGCAGTCTATTCCCATGTAGCAGAAGGTACAACCCTGATCCTTAAAACACCCAGGCTTAAAATCCTTCTGTGGCATCTCATCGCTCTGGAAACAAAATCCATACTCCTTATGCTGGGCTGTGAGGGCCGGTGTGATCTGGCCCCTGTCTTCCTCTCCACCCTCGTCCTACCCTACACTCCCTTGGTTTAGCTCAGTCTTTCATTTCTTTAAGATTGTTTCTTGTCTCAAGCTATTATTTGTTTTATTCCCTCTGCCTGGATAAAAGGTCTTCCCCTCACTTAAATCCTAATTCTGGTTCCTAATCCTTCTGAATTTAATTATGATGTCACATCCTCAGTAATTTGTCTCCCAAACTCCACCACTGGCACTTCCCTTCATCCCTATCTGTGGTTCTCCATTTCAGGTTTTTGTCTTACTTTGTTGTATTTAAAGTGACTGGTACCTCAATTCTTAAGTCTTTTCCTGACTAGATTTCAGAGCAGGGGGCTGATCTGTCTCATTTTTGTATGCCCTGTGTCCAGTACGGTTTCTGGTCCTGCAGAATACATACATATTTGTGGAAGACAGAATGAATACATATTACCGTATGGTAAGATTGTCCTCTGAAGTAGAGGCACATTTATTTGATTTAAATTTGTACTTAGGTTTATTCCATATATATGGCAGTTGTATATAAGAAGATAGCATAAATTGAAAGAGAAAAGGAAAACACGGCAGGAGACATACAAAATGGAGCTGGCATTGAGGCTAAGAGCCCACAGCATAAAGAGCTATAGGCTTGCCATGGGTGGGCATTTGGTGCTGACCTTTCTTGCATCCATTAAGAAAGTTAGTCATACAAGTCCATGTGGCGAAAACAGAACAATGCCCAAGGGAACAACGACTGTTCCTTATTAAGACCAAAGAGAAACTTCATCCAAGGATTGTTGCAAACAGAACAGTATATAGCGTGATGAAGATCATCCCTGTAATAGACAAGGCAGACTTGGTAGGGACCAAGTGACCTTCAAGTATAGACTGCTGCTGTCCTAAGTACAGTTCAGTCAAGGCTAATTTATGGGGCCTATAAGATGATGTCTGAGCTGGATTATAGTTGTTGCTGTTTATGACATTGCTTGCTTCTGGAGATGGCCTATGTGGGTGAGGCAGGTGTACTTTTTGGCTTTTATTAACTGTAGCTTCCTTTATTTGTCCTAACCAAATACTGCTGAGTTTTTTTAATTAGTTTTTTTTTTTAATTTTAAGTTCTGGGTACATGTGCAGATCTTGCAGGTTTGTTACATAGGTATACACGTGTCATGGTGGTTTGCTGCCTCGATCCCCCGTCACTTATTTTTAACATTGCATGGTTTACTTTTATTTGCCTCTGTTGGAAATCTTAGACGTCTTGCCTCTTTTCTTCCAGACATTACTGTTAAATTCCTTCTATCCCATCCCGAGGTCTGATGTATACCTCTTCTAGCAGCACCTTCTCGTGTCAAAGGGGCTCGGTTCCCAGATAGTATCTTGAGAATGTCCTCCTAATGTTCGTATTTGATAACTTTCTTAACTCTGGACCAAACTTCTCTGCTCTCTGATGCATGTTTTCCTTATCTCTTGAATGTTGTGGGGGCTTTCCTTTAATTCAGTAAGGTGTGTGTGTTCACAGTAACTGGGGATTATCAAAAGAATGGAGTTGAGAGATGAAGGAAGCTTATTTTCCTTAGCTTTGTAGAAAAGTCTTTTGATATGGGAGCTGTCCACTTAGAGTGAAGCTGCTCAGAGGAGCAGAAACTTTCAGGTTAATTAAGTAGTCCCGTGTGTTGGGGAGAGAGACGTGAAATTGATGTATGTTTTAGTTATTGTTGCTTGGTTTTCCCCATATAGTGCTTAATCTGCAACCAATCATTGACTATACCAATACTATTGTAGATGATTATAGAATTATTTAGCACCATGGTTGGTACACAGTGCAGAAATTCCTGCCAAATCATTTTTTATGCCACAAATTGTGTATAATGTGTATTGCTAGCGAATGCCATTGGCAGTGAGGCTCCTGTCATTGGGTACTAGAAATGCTCATAGGAACAAAAGTCTCTAGTGACACTTTGAGCAGCTGACTAGGTTATTTTCTTCAATACTGTTATCCAAGCTACAACTTGTTTTAACTTTGGGTGTTGTATGATCCATTTCAATGTTGTGCTTTATGAAAAGCCATGGGTGATAAAGATAAGAAAGTATGCAGGAGAGTGCCAATGATAGTCTTGGTAGAAAGAGAAAAAGAAAAGCCTTCTGAGCAAAACCTGGGTATGATTAAATGCTGGATTTGCCCAGGAATTGTTTAAGTTTTACAGCTAAAGGTTATTGTTATTTATTAAATTCCTGTAGAAAATAACTTCTATTGTAAATCTGAAACTTTATAAACTCCAAACCCCTTTTCCCTATGAGAGCAGTTATATTTAATAACAGTTGTTGATTACACAACATTTCTTAGAAACGTAAATATTGTGTAATAGCAGAAGAAATTGTGCTTGCTAAACTTTTCTGGATCCTGTCAAATAAGCACTTAGTAACTTATATTAATTTTGGTTATGCACAAATATGTTCTTATTGACCTTGTTTTCAGTAACAATGATTATAAGAAGTATGTGCCTGGGACATAGAACCTACTGTGTCCCGAGCACTGTGTTAAGTCGTGTGTTTTCTTTAACCTTCTTGACAATCTCAAACTATTTTTGTTAATTTTTATTTATTTTTCGAACCAGATTCTCTGTCACCCAGGTTGGAGTGCAGTGGTGCAATCTTGGCTCACTGCAACCTTCACATCCCGGGTTCAAGGGATTCTCCTGTCTTGGCCTGCAGAGTAGCTGGGATTACAGATGTGTGCCACCACACCCAGCTAATTTTCCTATTTTTATCATAGACAGGGTTTTGCCCTGTTGGCCAGGCCAGTCTCAAATTCCTGATCTCAAGTCATTCACCCACCTCTGTGTCCCAAAGTGCTGAGATTACAGGCATGAGCCACCACACCTGACCTCAACAAACTTTTCAATCCTCATTTTCCAGAAGAGATGATGAAGGCTTAGGTTTGTCAAGCAACTTTTTCACAGTCACATAACTTAAGAGTGGCGGAGCCATGGTGGAGTCATGTTTCCAGTTGTTCTTTATTTCTTAGTCTTAAAAAAGTTCTTTTATTTTCTTAGGTTTTTGGGGGAACAGGTGGTTACAAGAGTACGTGTTTTAGTGGTGACTTGTGAGATTTTGGTGCACCCAACACCCAAACAATATACACTGAAACCAATTTGTAGTCTTTTATCCCTCACTGCTTCCCACCCTCCCCTGCCCCAGTCCCCAGAGTCTTATGCCTTTGTATCCTCATAGCTTAGTTCTCACTTATAAAATACAATTTTATTCTTGTATCCTTCATCTGTTACAGCATAACAAACCACCCCAACACTTAATAGCTTAAAATAGTTACTCTATTGATCAGAATTCTATGGGTGTGTGATTTGGGCAAGGCTCAGTAGGGAACATTTGGCTTGGTTCCAGATGATGTGGGCTGGGTGCTTCAGCTGGGGCCAGAGGAGCTGAGAGGGCCTCACTCACGTGTCTGAGGCCTGGGTGCTGCATGCCAGATGCCAGTGCTCCTCCAGCTGACCTCTCGACTTGGTCCCTTGTCAATCAGTAGTCTAGTTACGGCATCTGTTTATGGTATATAAGTGTTCTGGTTGTAGAGCTGGAAGCAGTCAGAGGTAGCTTTTGAGTCCTAAATTACTGAAAACTGGAACAGGCACAGGCTGCTTTGATTATGTAATATTGATCAAAGCAGGTGACAGGGACAGCCAGTCTAGATTTGGGACAATGGCAGCTTGTGCACAGGAATGGAAGGATTGTTGCTTGTTGCAGACAAGTTACCACTGTCATCTTCACTGGTGTCTGTACCCACCCACTCAAGGAAGATCATGATCCTCGTTCATGTGATATCTTTCTCTCTTGATTTCTGGTCTCAGGGTACTATTCTGATTTTTCCAAACAGCTATTCCAACCACATTTTTATTATATTAACTTTTCATTCCTGTTCATCATAACTTAGAGCCTGGTGTCCCAAGTTCTAGTCTGATTGTACCTACATTAATGCACATAGAATTCTATGTGAATGGACATTCTCCACGTCTGTGGCTGAAGTCTTTGATCCTTTCTTCTGTCCTGCCAAGGGTCTTGCAAGCTTTGCCTTAGGTGAATTTGTCATCTGTATGTTATCTGCAAATTGGCGTCCTGCCAACATTCTCGTTACTGCCATTGGAGCCAGCGTTTTTCTAGCTCATTAGACCTGCTGTCTAGGAGTAAACACCGATTCCTGCCCGCCCCCTTTTTTTAAATCTTCCCACCATCCTTTAATCTGACAGGTAATACCAGCTTTTGAGAGTGCCTTTCCCCTTCCCGTTACTGCTTGTGTTTAGACTTGTGTCACCTCATCCCTCACTCAGCACAGTTGCTCCAAGTGACCACCCTCCTGTTTTATCTCTTCCTACTCAGTTCTGTTCTTCCCACAGCTGCCAGTCTTTGGAAATGCCATTAAGGAAACCTATATCCTATGACTTTCCTCGCTGACGACTGTCCCCTCCCTGTCAGTGACTAAAGACTGTCACTTTTTCTTTCTTTTTTTTTTTGGTTCTGAGACAGGGTCTCACTGTGTTGCCCAGGTTGGAATGCAGTGGTACAATTATGGCTCACTGCAGCCTCGACCTCCTGGGATCAAATGATCCTTCCACTTTAGCCTCCCAAGTAGCTGGGACTATAGGTGCCACCGTGCCTGGCTAATTTTTGTATTTTTTATAGAGATGGTGTTTTGCCATGTTGCCCAGGCTGGTCTCAAACTTCTGAGCTCAAGTGATCTGCCAGTCTTGGCCTCCCAAAGTGCTGGGATTAGAGGTATGAGCCACCACACCTGGCCACCACTGGTCACTTCTTACTGTAGGGTACTCGAGTGGCTTTCCTAGCATTCAGGACCTGCAAGCAGCTACTGCCTCCTTTTCCCCAAACCCAGTAATATTTAAACAAGAAGTCTTTCTTAATATGATCATTTAAGTATATTCAACTGCCCTTTGCCAAGCTTTGCTTGAGGCCAAATTGTGGCATAGCTTTGAACGTCAATTGTGGGTTTAGATTTTGATGAACTTCTAAAATGCCTTGTATGATGGAGTGATAGAATTGAAAATTATTATTATTATTTTGAGATGGAGTTTCACTCTGCTTGCCCAGGCTGGAGTGCAGTGGCGCAATCTGGGCTCACTGTAACCTCTACCTCCCGGGTTCAAGTGATTATCCTGCCTGAGCCTCCTAAGGAGCTGGGATTACAGGCACTCACCACTATGCCCGGCTGATTTTTGTATTTTTGGTAGAGTCAGTTTTACCATGTTGGCCAGGCTGGTCTTGAACTCCTGACCTCAGGTGATCCTCCCACCTCAGCCTCCCAAAGTGCTGGGATTACAGGCATGAACCACCACACCTGGCTGGATTGAAAATTATTTAGGATAATGGAGTCCTTGGTGTAAGATATAAAATCACTTGCTAAGGAAGAGATAGGCTGCTCCACTTTGAAATGTTCATATGGAGGTGGTTATATGGCAGGAGTTGTATAAGAGATGGGCCGTACCATTACTGGACACATACATGCATGCATAAGACAAATCCTCATGATGAAAGAGGCAGGTCATGTCTCCAGCCTCACATGCCTTCCTTCAGGAACATCCTGTTCATCCTAACCCCATGCTAACCCACTTTCTTATTCCTTCTGCCACCTTAAAGAGGAATGAATTAGTTAACCATTTGTATATCGATTTTTCTTCTACAAGAGTGTTCATTTCTTTAGTTTGTGGGATAAAAAAATTGTAATGAAAACCACAAGTTTTTATTATAATTGTTTACTTTTAATTTTCTCTCAGAAGTTTTACTTATTTTAATGAAAACCACAAGTTTTATATTTTTTCACTTTAATTTTTGCTGAAAGTTTTACTTCTGAGTTTTGCCCCCTACGTCATAAGGCACATGCTTCTCTTCCACGCTTCCCCACCCTTTCCTGCTTTCTGAAACAGACACGGTATGGGAACTAAAATAGAAGCACATGTTGAAGATGGACAGGCAAGAGGCAGCCGTCCATAACTGCATCAGCTCTGTGCTGTTTACACGAGAAAAACAGATCTATCTGAAGTTGCTGTTACTTGGTAGCAGCCAAATATTCAGACAAATGTAGCATCAGTCATCATCATGGCTGCCATTTTTCTGAGTTCCTGTTCTGTGCTACACACTGTGCTGGGTACATTTACACAAAGCCCCACAGTGTTAGTAATGACTTCACATGGAAAGCCAAGCCAGATGTAGTTAACTTATCCTAGGTCCCGCAGCTGAAAGGTGGGCCTGACTCCATGTTCAGGTACTTCTCATTGTACCACCCTAACTCCTGTGCCCCTCCAGAAGTTTGGGGAGAGATGTGAGGGAACCTGACGTGATGCCCAGACTGGTCATCTCCAGCACTTCATGATGCCCAGGGCGGAGAGCACTAGGGCACCGCAGGTCCTCCTTCAATCTAAACCTGGAAACCGGGGCTTGAAGCAGCTTTCCTGGAGCCACAGGGACAGGCCTGGAGCCACATGGGTGCACGTGGGCCGTGAGGAGCGATGCCCATGTGTTCCCTCATACTGCGTCTCTTGACTCTACCTTTCTTCCCAGCCACAGATGTTCCCTGCTCCTCACCTTCCAGGCTGTGGCCACAGCCGGATGTCCTGTTGATTTAAGGAGGGAGCCAAGGAGCTGTTGGTCATTACGCTCTTTCCAGGGAAGGGAAAATGAGATGGCTGGTCGGAGATGGGAGGAGGTTGGACACGGGCAGTATCAGCCTGTAGCAGGGCAGGGCTAGGATGGAGCCTTGTTATTCAGGAATATTTTCTGAGTCTTTGAATGCTTATAAACAATATCTGTGAAGGGTTATGGGAGCTAGAGGGGCAGGCAAGCAGAGGAGACTGGCAACAGCATATTGGAAAATAACAAAGTGCAACTAAGAAGACAATACTTAATCTTTATAAGTGACTTATGTTGGCCAGACATGGTGGATCATGTCTGTAATTCCAACACTTTGGGAGGCCGAGGCAGGTGGATCACTCTAGGTCAGGAGTTTGAGACCAGCCTGGCCAACATGGCAAAACCCTCTGTCTACTAAAAATATAACAAAAATTAGCTGGCTGTGGTGGTACGCGTCTGTAATCCCAGTTACTCAGGAGGCTGAGGTGGGAGAGTTGTTTGAACCTGGGAGGTGAAAGCTGCAGTGAGCTCAGATCACACCACGGCACTCCAGCCTGAGTGATAGAGCAAGACTCCATCTAAAAAAAATAAAGGACTTATGTATGGAAACCACCGTCACTGGGACATATCACACTTGCAAAGTGCCTGGTAAACTAGCTATGAACATAAGAAGCCTTAGCCATGTGAGGAATCCATGTCTAGAAATTTATCTTAGGGAAATTAAGGATGTGCAAAGAGACGTCATTGTGAGGCTGCTTAATCTCACTTTTGTTCCCAGTACAAGAAAACAGAACAAAACCTAAATGTGCAATGATAGGGATATAATTCGGGTTCTGTCCATGGAATGAAAGCTACCAATATTTTACTGAAATGAAAAGATGCTTATATTATGTGCAAAAAGCAGATTACATATGAAATACATGTTTTTTATAAATCATGTATATATGTAACACCTAAATTTTTTATCCAGTTTTAGAGTCACCTTCAGTGACTCCATGAGCCAAAGACTCTATTTTCTTGTAGTGGGGTTGTTGCAGGCGAACAGGGAAAATTGCCTTTCCTGTTGTGCTGCATATTCTCTGCCTCTCCACACGCACTCCCCATGCTTTTCTGTCCTGCACTGTGTCCTGGGTTCTGCAGCCTGACTCTATGGAATTGTTATATTGGGGTTCAGGGTGCCCTCAGCTCCCCGAGAGGATGTTTCTCCAGGTTCTTGATCTCCTGCCCTCAAGAATGAGAGAGGGGACCACGGCGCAGTGTGCAGTAAATGCTGGACTCAAAAGTGTTTGTAGAAAGTGATTTATTTAGAAAGAGAGAGAGACCGGAGGAGAGAGAAAGAAACAGCTAACTCTCACACTGAGTGAGAGAATCCAGAAAGATGGAATCTATGAGAAGAAAGCAGCTTCCACACTGAGTGGAAGGGACTAGAAAGAGATGGAGTTTAGGAGGGGAAGACAGGCTTCCACGAGAGAGTGTGGAAGGGACTCCAGAGGGGAAATCCAGGAGAGAGAAAGATGGCTTCCATGAAGGGAGTGTTCCTGGAAGGGGACCCAAACATCGAGTCCAAAGGGGTGTGGAGGAAGGGGACTTTTAACCTGGGAGGAAGCCCCACCTTCTCTAAGACCCCAGGCAAATGAAAGGAGTTCCTTAGAACTTCCACTGGAGTGACTGACTCTTAGTTTCTTCCCATGCCTGTCAAATTGAAACATAAACCGTTAAATCTCCCGGATGGAGAGAGATGAGAGGGGGGCATGGCGCTGGGAAGTTCTTGCCCTTAAAACTACGCCCCCTTGTGGACCCCGAAAGAGAACACACTCCCTCAGAATGAATTGAGTGCCACGTGCCTTTCTGTTGAGTACAGCCACTGACACACCCAGCTGCTGATTCGAGGATGAGGAGAAAGAAGCTAGCTTATTTCCTCCCCAGCTTTCTCCAGCGTGGTGGGTTGGCATTGGCTGCGTGCCCCTAGGAAGGGCCACAGTCCTAGTCAGTGTCCTTATGACTTTAGCCTCACATCTCGTTGCATTCCTGCACCGGCTCTCTCCCCTCCCCGCTTCAGGTGATGGGGTAGCAGCTTCCTGCTGTTGCCAGCCCCTCAGTGCTTCATGTTCTGGGTTGGGTTTCCTGCCCCTTTGCACAGCTTTGTGAACAGCTCCATCACAAAACTTTCCTCCTAGGCCCTGGGGAAATGCAACTGCAGTTTCTAATTTTTCTGCAGCATACATTCCTTATGCAATAGAAAAATGTGCCCTGTAGCTTTTAATGTTTTGAGTCAGGGTCTCCCTCTGTTGCCAGGCGGGATACCAGTGGCACAGTCATGGCTCACAGCAGCCTTGAACTCCTGAGCTTAAATGATCCTCCCACCTCAGCCTCCTGAGTAGCTGGGACTACAGATAAATGCCACCAGGCCTGCGACTTTCTTGTAGGGACAGGGTCTCACTGTGTTGCCCAGGCTGGCCTCAAACTCCCGGCCTCAAGCAATCCTCTCACCTTGGGCTTCAAAAGCGCTGGGATTGTGGGCATGAGCCACTAAGCCTGGCCCCTTGTAACTTTTAAAATGTGCCTTGTATACGTTCACAATTTTGTGCCAAAAGAAAAAAAAGGTGGCCTGTAGCTTCGCTGAAACTTTCATGGTAGAAACAAACCCTTCTCCATATGGATGATATGGCAGTTTCCACAGGCCCTGTGTGACACCTTTGCTACCGGGTGATCACAGTTGCTGGCTCATGCGGCCAGGTTGTACCCTTATGTAGAATGCCATTTGCTCCTGGTTTTCACAAAAGTGGAACTTCCTTGGACAAGCCATTTAAGTCTCAGTGCTTTTGCTGGTTGTGACAGGATTGGAGTCTGATGTGCTTTGGGTGCATCCCCACCCAAATCTCATCTTGAATTGTAACTCCCACAATTCCCACGTGCCATGGGAGGAATCTAGTGGGAGGTAATTGAATCATAGGGGTGGGTCTTTCCTGGGCCTTTCTCATGATAGTAAGTCTCATGAGATCTAATGGTTTTAAAAACAGGAGTTTCCCTGCACAAACTCTCTCTCTCTTTGCCTGCTGCCATCCGTGTAAGACGGGACTTGCTCCCCCTCGCCTTTCTCCATGATTGTGAGGCTTCCCGCTCTATGTTGCACTGTAAGTCCCTTAAACCTCTCTCTTTTGTAAATTGCTGAGTCTCGGGTATGTCTTTATCAACAGCATAAAAATGGGCTAATACAGAATCTCTCCAAGGGTAGACCAAATAATTCACTCCCTGTTCCCAGAGTTGCACACAACAGTGTTTGTACATGATATATCTTATATATGTTGGTGAACTGATGAATTAACTTGGCCCACACAGAGTTCCTGCTTGTTTAAAGCCAAGTTCCTCAGCTGACAGTAATAGCCACAAAGCAAACACTGGTGCGCTAGACCCACTTGCTCTGCTCTTGGTGAGCAGTGTGGTTTTCAGTGGGAAATGCTTACTTAGGAAGAGCGTAGCTTGGGGTACATCCATCACCTCGGAGCAATAAACAGTGCTGCTCTTGAGTGCAGCGCTTCCTGACATCAGAGGATAGTTTCTACTTTCTTTCAGGAGAAAAGCACATTTTCCTGTTGCCCACATGCAGTGAAGTCATGCCCGGTTGTTGCCGTGAGCAGTGAGATGCTGCAGTTGGATCTATAACATATGAACATAGCCAGATAAATTGCTGGTTAAAATGATGTGGTATACCCCTACTTTCTGAAGAATTTTCCTGTTAAATTGCTTCATTTAGTAAACTCAACAATGATTACTCAACACTTACTTTAAATGGGATAAAAAAATTCCTGTGGATTCCTTCTACCACAATTCCCAACCATCTAGCCTGGCTGTTAATAACTGGAGCCCTTTAATGTGAATGAACAGAGCTGAAGTCTATATACACTTTCTGTACCTTAACCAGTAAAATTGAGATAAAAATACTAGGACAGAGAATATTCTCCGTCACCTAAAGTTGCAGTTATTAGCTTATAAACAGACTTTTGCCTGCATCCTCTTGAGTGAGTTTCTATCTCAAGGCGGACTCTGGTTAACAGGAAACACAGGTTTTTAGGAGTTTGTACATGCACTAAGAGGAACGCCAGCTGATGCTTGGAAGTGCCTTGGCCTTGTATCTGATTATTCCCATGCAAGCAATCAGGAGAAGATTGCACTAGGATCCTGTTTGAAGTCAAAGCTGCCTTTTGCTACTGGACTTACACAAGAAAATGCAACTCCTAAGAGGGGTGAGTGGTGAAGATGGATCTACTCTGCCTGTTGATCAGTCTTTCACTTTGCTTCTTCCTCAGCTCACCCCTTCGGTGTTGTCCTGATTTTCCTGGGATGGTGCCAGTGTTTGCCTGCTTTATAAATGTGATTATAAATAGTGCCCATGAATGAGGCAGTCTCATGAATTGGATCTCTTCTGGCCATCCCTACTGCCATTCAGCTGACCTCTTGCCCTGAATAATGCCCTCTGGTCTCAGCCTCTGAACTGTCTTCCTTCTGACCCTCATGTTGCTGGAAGTCATCATCCTGAGACAATCACCCAAACGTACCCAGCTCTGCTTGACTCTGCATTGCAGAGACATCCTCCTGGCTTGATCTCCCCACTGATGTCAGTCCATAACTGCATCTCTTCCATCCTCCCTTCTCTCAAGCCCAGCCTCACCGAACTCTGCAACGTCAGTGAAAAATTTGTCATCCAGATCAGGATGATTTTACAAATGAGAAAGGGGCACGATTCATAATCACATTGATAAAATAGGCAAACACTGGCACTGTCTTAGGCAAATCATGACATATCTTCACTTGATGTTCTCTCCTCCATTGGAATGCCCTTCCCACTACAGGAAATTCACACTGTCATTCCTAAAACTCAGATATTACCTTCTTTTTGCATCTTTCACAATACTCTAAAGAAAAACCACTAGTTTCCTCCTCTCTTATGAAAGCTTGTGCACCATCTACTTCCCACTAGGATCTTCTTCCTCCAGCAATTGCTCCATGATGCTAAGAAAAGTATCTTTTCCTTCTTCCTATCCCTAACACCAAGCCTGATACCTAGCACATGGGAAATATTCTGTAAATCTTTGTTAAACTCGTTTGTTTAATTATGTTTTACTTTTTTAAAAATATGAAGCACATTGAACTTGGAGTCATTCTCGAGGTTTTGTTTGGCTATTGTGAACCTTTGTGATCGAATCTTTTATATGTTTGTTTATTTTTTGGGACAGGGTCTTGATGTTTTGCCCCAGCTAGGCTTGAACTCATGATCCTCCTGCCTCCCGAGTAGCTGGGACTACAGGTGTACACCAAGCACCTTATGTTTGTACAGGATTTTAGAATGCATAAAGCACTTTGTTACGTATTACCTAAATGAATTACATCCAAACTCGCTTTAGAGTATTTGCATCTATTCTGCCTGCCAGCATGCCCTCCTCTCCACCTGGCTAACTCCTGCCTGCACTTTATGACTGAGCTTAACTCTCAGGGTCTCCCTGAACCTGCTGTTAGGTTATGGCCTCCTTTGATGCATTCCTGTGGCTTCTACATCATGCAGTGATCACATTTTGTAATTATACATTTGGATGACTAGTTGGGTAATTTCCCCCCCATCTAGGCTATTATTGTAGTGAGGAAGGAAGCTGTCTATCCTGGTTACCTTCCTACCATGGTGCTGGCATTGCAGAGGGAATGGATATTTAGGAAATGGCAGCGTATAGCTAGTCCCTCCCTATTTGTAGAGTACAAATAATGTAATCCACATTGTAATATACATTGTAAATTTGCAGATTTGCCTACTTGCTGAAATCTGTGTGTAATCCCCAAATCAATACAGCACTTACATGGTCATTCAAGGACACATCCAGAGCTATGAAAAGTGAGCATCCCACTATGCACGTTCCCAGCTGAGGGCGCAAAATGGAACTATCATGTGGTGTTGGCTGTTATACAGTAAATAAGTACCTGCTGCAGTCTGTATAGCTCCGTCTTGTGTTTTAGATGCTGGTGGTGCTTTCACTGTTTTAAAATGGCCCCCAAGAGCAGTGCTGATGAGGTGTGTAGTGCTCCTAAATGCAGGAAGGCTGTGATGTGCCTTGTGAGAAAGTACATGTGCCAGATAAGCTCTGTTGAAGCATGAGTTACAGTGTTACTGGCTGTAACTTCAACATGGATGAATCAGTGATTTATTTTTTTAGTTTTAAGACACAGTCTCACTCTCTCGCCCAGGCTGGAGTACAGTGGTGCCATCTCAGCTCACTGAAACTTCTACTTCTACCTCCCGGGTTCAAGCGATTCCCCAGCCTCAGCCTCCCGAGTAGCTGGGATTACAGGTGCACACCATCATGTCTGGCTAATTTTTGTATTTTGGTAGAGACTGGGTTTCACCATGTTGGCCAGACTAGTCTCGAACTCCTGGCCTTCAAGTCATCCTCCCACCTCGGCCTCCCAAAGTGCTGGGATTACAGGCATGAACTACCATGCCCGGCCAACAGAATATATTAAATAAGGTGTCTTTAAACAGAAACATACATAAAACAAGGTTATGTATTGATTGATTGAAAATATCGTGACCAGAGGCTTAAGGGAACTTCACAAGGGGTTTCCCCAGGAACAGTGGCTCAGGATATGCCAACTCAGTGTTGAAGGTCACCTTCTAGAATATAACTACTGGAATAATGAGGATTGACTTGTTCTAGCCCCATTTCATTAACTACGGAAGTTAAAGCTCCAAGAGTTGAATGTCTGGCATCAGAATAGTCAGCTAATGAATATAAGATTTGAAACTCACTTGTTCCACAAATATTTACTGAACCCCTACTCTGACTCAGGCACTGTGTATATTTGGCCCTCTGGATTCTTAACCCTCAGACCAAATGCACGTGAACAGTATCCCAGCTTCTTCAGTGAATTATTGTAAACAAATAAGCTCAGTTGCACAAATTGCCAAACTCCTTCTGTGCTAGACCAAAAATATTTACTGCACTGTTGGTCTCCAGTCTGCAGATCCGTGGAGACGCCTCTCAGATGGCTTGGATGTTTTCTTAAGTTGCAAAATTTTCCAGATGGATTCCACAATGGAAGTAAGTTAGCTGTATATTGTTGGGCTATCTCCAGGGAAAATGCTTTGACCAAGGGGAGAAAAAAATATTTAAAAAAAACAAACAAAAAAACCTCCCAATCCATGATCATTGAGTAGTCATGGGAGGAAATAGTTCACAAAGATGTATTTATTTATACATTTTTCCCTTTGTCCCACAGTCTGCCAGGTATTGGTATGTCTGGACAAAAAAGGGACATTTGTAAATATGTGGTTGACCTTTTAGCCACAGAATTATAGTTATTCCAATGAGAGAAGAGTTCCTGCTGATTGCTTCCGTGAATCACATTTTCTAAGCATTTCAGAAGGTATTTTTGAATTACTTCATAACCTATTTGAAAAAAATTGTGTTGGGTTTTTGTTTGAGGCAGAAAAATGGGAACAGGATGTTTGACTTAGGCGGGCATTACTGTCTATAAATCCCTCTAGGAGGGAAGCAGTAAAAAGCACACACAGAGATGTCAAAGCTGAGAACTTGGGCAGTGTTTATAGTGTGGTCCAAGTAGTTCGTTTACAACAAATGCTTAAACTTAGGCTCAAAAAGGCTTTGCTCGATATGAAAACATACCCAGAATATCACAAGGGGAATATTCTGAAAAGAGCAACTAAAATTGGTGTATAGGAATTAGAATACCGTGTACCGAAAATGAAGTACTAAACTCTTGTTTTCCTTGGTAAGCCAAACTGATCAGTGTAAAACGGGAAGATTTGGGTGCTGTAAGGAGTTGACCTCTATAAAGGGCATTTAAATCTTAAAACTTACGTGTTGGACTAAATGACCATTTGCTTACTTATTCTTATACTTTCTGTGTTTGTAAAAAGGTTCGTGTTTCCAGACAGGGCTGTAGCTAGAGTGTGTGATGCTTTATTTTTCAATTGGGAAAAGACATTCCTTCCTCTAGGCTGATAGAGGGGATGCAGCCTGGGTTTCGGCCCCTTTTGGTGCTCTCAGCTGGGTGTCCACGTACAGGGCAAAACTCTACAATTGTACACAGAGGTCCTCAGCCCTGGTGAGGCCACTGAAGTGTGTCTGGAGAACCACACATGAGCTCTGACAAACTCACGCATTGTCTGTGACCCAGCTTTAGGGGCACAGCTAGAGAGAAAAAAGGGAAGCATTGCATAGGGAGGTCTTAGGGAATAAAGGGAATCAGTGACACAAACTTAGAACTGGGAGTGGGGGGCCTCTGAGCTCTGCTTTGTCCACTCCCTCATTTTACAGATGAGCAAACAGGGGTCCAGGAAGCTCTCATCCATGTGTTTGATCACGTAATTCGTTGCTGGCAGTGAGAAAAGTTTCTGCTTCTGTTGGTTCAGGATGGAGTTTATTATTTCCTCCATAGACGTATGACATAGCTACGTGTCACTGGGCACTGTCATCAGGCTCAGCTGTCCTTGCCTGAGACCCAGGCTCTCTAGAACTCCTGAAATTGTGGTCAGACACATCCACAGCATTTCTCTTTTCTGGGTATACATTAGATAGCTTTGAAGACGCGATGGATTTTGTTTCATGACATTGTCCTTTCTTTCAGTTTGGCATGCAGTGAATTAATGTTGCTGTAAGTGCAACCGAATCACTTCTTGGAAGCTCTTGGAAATAACAGGGAGAGGACTTGTGCCTGCCCACCTCCCCACCTTTTCATGCCCAAGAGAGTGCATAAAGCCCTTCTAAGAATTCGTTGGTTGTCTGAAAACGATGTAAGATACCTATATTGTTGGATGTCACAGCGTCTCTATTGACTCGTAACACTTAAAATTGGTTCCTGCTTGGGATAAAAAATCATGTAAATTATTTTAAAGTATTAAGAGCGTTTATGGAATGTGTCTCAGCTTCAGTGTGGGAGGCCCCATTTCCTTATAAATTTCTCCAGTAACATAATCCTCAGTATTACATTCAAAACATAGAACGTTTCTCCAAGGAGGTCAGGGTACTTGTAGTCATTATTTCATGACCCCCAACAACTTACACATAATGTGTGCGGAGTCATGCAAAAGAACGCACGGCACGCACGGCCTCCGGTTGATTTTCTTTGCCATTTTTAAATGTTATTTGTGGGGACGTGGGCACAAACATGGTGCCGATGGAAATGGAAATTGGCGGAGCCTTTCTGATTATAGAGCCCTGAGCATCCCATCTCATTTCACGGAACGTGATGACTTGTATACAATTCAGATAATATTTGATAACTTTTTAAAAATGGTTTTTAGAGGTAGGGCCTTGTCTGTCACCCAGGTTGTAGTGCTGTAGCACAATCACAGCTCACTGCAGCTTGAGCTCTTGGGCTACAGCAGTCTGTCTGCCTCAGCCTCCCGAGCAGCTGGGAACTCAAATGCATACCACCACAGCAGCTAACCTTTTTTTTTTTTTTTTTTTTTTGGTAGAGACAGAATCTTGCTTTGTTGCCCAGGCTGGCCTCAAATTCCTGGCTTCAAGAGATTCTCCCGCCTCAGTTCCCCAAAGTGTGAGCCACTGTGCCCCGTAATGTTTATTGAGTGGTTATAAGCCAGATACCATTGAATGGTCTCTACGTGTGTTTGCTCATTTCATCCTCACAGTAGCCATGCGAACCAAGCTGTCCACCTTTTACAGATGCATAAACTGACAAAGGAGGCGAATACACCCAGCCCAGGGTCACACAGCTTGTAAGTGTCAGAGTACTTCCAAAACTGGGTCCTCTGCCTCCGCAGCCCACACTCTTGGCCTGCTACTCAGATGTGCTGCTTCCAGTGGCTATAATGTGGCCTCCTTACAACCAAGTTATCAGGAGCCTTTAATGTATCTGTTTGGTTTTTTTTTTTTCTTTTTTTTTTTTAACATGAAGTCTTACTTTGTTGCCCAGGCTGAAGTGCAGTGGTGTGATCTGGGGTCACTGCAACCTCCACCTCCTGGGTTCAAGAGATTCTCCTGTCTCAGCTTCCTGAGTAGCTGAGATTACAGGCACGTGCCACCACACTAGACTAATTTTGTATTTTTAGTAGAGATGGGGTTTCACCATGTTGGCTAGGCTGGCCTTGAACTCCTGGCCTCAGTTGGATCTGCCCTCCTTGGCCTCCCAAAGCGCTGGGATTACAGGCATGAGCCACCATGCTCAGCCTGATGTATCTGTTTTTGTTTTTCCCTTCATTAGAGTTTTTCTTTTTTTTTTTTTTTTCTTGAGACAAAGTCTTGCTCTGTTGCCCAGGCTGGAGTGCAGTGGTGCCATCTTGGCTCACTGCAACCTCTGCCTCCCGGGTTCAAGCAATTCTCCTGCCTCAGCCTCCCGAGTAGCTGGACTATAGGTGCGTGCCACCACCCTTGGCTAATTTTTTGTATTTTTGGTAGAGATGGGGTTTCACCATGTTGGACAGGATGGTCTCGATCTCCTAACCTTATGATCCGCCCGCCTCGGCACCCCAAAGTGCTGGGATTACAGGCATAAGCCACCATGCCTGGCCCAGAGTTTTTCTTAAAAGTAGATTATTTTGTTGGACCTAAAGAGTGGTGTCATCAACAGTCTTTAAACTCAAGAATGAATGAAAGCAATCCTCTATTTTAAAAGGTCCCCAGGACCTGAGTGTTGGGCGCACCGTGTGCAAAGAAAACTGCATAGGGCCCCGCCTTGTCAGGGTTGGATACAAATGGAGGCAAGGACGTTGGTCTTCAGGATCTCTGCTCTCCTCCCTTCTCCCTTTAAGTGTACAATTTTTTAGTCACATCCTTGGTGTACCCTGGCAGTTCAGCATTTCACTCCATGGAACCACCTCTCTGTCCTGGGCATGCCTTGAAGCTCTGACACCTTCTTCTCTACCCTCGCACGTGTCTCTCCTAGGTCTCGTCTGGATGCTTTGCTAGGTTGCATGAGTAAATCTGAAACCATTTGTTGTAGCATATGCATGCAATTTGTAGTTTTCAGGGTAATTTAATTTTTACAAAGGACTTCTAGAGATGAAGGGACCAAGGAAATGGAAGGCTCAAGGCAGAATCTTAGGCCATAAAAGACAAAGGGTAGAGACATTCTGGGGTCCTGGCCTGTCCATTCCATTGCTCCCAGGGGATGAATTCATGAAGCCAGTAAACTGCATCTGAGACCCTATGTTCATCTTCTTAGCTGTAAGTTTTTTATTCCTGTTGGGGTTTCTGGGCCTAGCTAATGGCAGATTACAATGGTGGTCACTAGGTGCTGAAGCACCCCAAGATACATATTCTTCATCCTCCCCACACTCTTGTACCAAAATTGTGGTCATATTCGTATAAAATAATACTGAGGAGTCTCTATTGTAGAGGAAGCCTACAAAACTAGCATTTGCTCTTTAAACAAAATAATAAGCCTTGTGTTTACAATTCTATCACTAAAATTGCTGACCTCTTAAAATATATTAATTAGCCAACCAATTGCCTGCTAGATGCACATACAGATAATTAGGCCCACATGTTGTTTCTCACCGTCGAGAACTAAAACTAATGACCTGGAATTCATGTTCTCTGAGCAGCGTCCTTAAATTCTTCCTTTAAGACAAATTTAAAACATTGACTCTGTGGAAGGTAAATTATCCCCCCTTGCATTTAAAATATATTGTCAACTAGCAATCACCAGGTACCCAAGAAAATAATTCATTGTTCAAATAGTTGCTCTCTTAAGATTTAATAAAACTCAAAACCCTTCATGTTCTACTGTGAAATAAGCCACAACCATGAATGTTTTATACGGTGATTAAAAATTGCACTCTCCTATTTATATATAGTACAAAATATACTTCCTTGTTTCATTGAGTATTAGAAATTTCAGTCAACTATAATTCCCTCAGAAATCATACCCCATCCTATTTAAATTAACGCTTTTTCTGATTCAATTGAAGTAGATCTGCTTATTTGAAAATAGTAAAATTACAGCAGGCACGTTCACTTCTTTGGGAATAATCATGAGTCTTTTGGAAAGACTCAAAAACAGAAGTTACATTGAGGGTAACCTCCTCTTCCTTGCCTTTTCCTCCCACCACCCCTTCATGTTTTGGTAACCCTGGTCACCATATTCACAGAGAGTCAACGTTTGGAAGAAATCGCCAGCCAGACCAGGTTATTTACAGGTTTGTGGAAACATCCTAGATTTGCTATCAGGCTTATGCAAAGTGAACATGGTGTTCTGTCTGCCTTCCCAGTGGTGGTGTGTTGACTTCTAGTGCATTCAGGTGGGGCTTCAGCATCTGATGGGTCAGTGGAGTCCTCTAGAGAGTGTACAGCAACCTCATGCGCAGATGAGCTTTGGCCAACAGCTGTTGTCGGTAGGCCCTCCGCAGCCCTGCCTGCCTTTTGTGGATTTTCCGATGATGGAATTGTTGTCTTTCTCGGAAGCTGGCAAAACCAGCTCATTAGCTGAGTCTGGCTGCTGTCTGTTCTTGTAAATAAAGTTTTATTGGAACATAGCCATACCTACTTTCTTACATGCTGTCTATGGCTGCATTCCTGCTGCAGGGGCAGAGCTGAGGGGAAACAGAGACTTTATTGCCTGTAAAAAGCGTAAAGGATCTCCATCTGGACCTGTATGGAAAACTTGTTGAGAGAAACTGAATTCAGGTTGTTTCTTAAAAAGTCCTTGAAGCCTATCCCTCCTCTCCTCCTGACGCTTGCCATGCTCAGCCTCTGTTCCTGGACTCTTCCCTGAGCTTGCCCCAGTCAGTGAGCCGCCTTGCAGAGCTGTGCTCAGGGATCGGCTGTCACACATGCGTGGACTTGGTCCTTGGATTTCCATGTTGAATGGAGCACATTAATGTCACAGTCGCAAACTGACATTATCTAAAGATGTGAAACAGTTTTAGATCCAGAAAAGGAGCCCGTCACAGTCAAGCCCTCTTGGTTTTTTAGATGAGGCTGCCGACCAAGCGCATTGCTTGCATCCCAAGGCTGTGTCATGGCCATCAGGGTTTTCTCTGGGCCTTTTTTTTTTTTTTTTAAATGGAGTCTCACTGTTGTTGCCCAGGCTGGAGTGCAGTGGTGCGATCTCGGCTCACTGCGGCTGCCACCTCCCAGGTTCAAGAAATTCTCCTGCCTCAGCCTCCCGAGTAGCTTATAGGCGCCTGCCACCACACCTGGCTAATTTTTTTTGTTTGTTTTTTGTTTTGTTTTGAGATGGAATCTCATTCTGTCACCCAGGCTGGAGTATAGTGACATGATCTCGGCTCACAGCAACCTCCACCTCCTGGGTTGAAGCGATTCTCCTGCCTTGGCCTCCTGAGTAGCAGGGATTACAGGTGTGCACTACCACACCCAGCTAATTTTTGTATTTTTAGTAGAGACAGGGTTTTGCCATGTTGGCCAGGCTGATCTCGAACTCCTGACCTCAGGTGATCTGTCCATCTTGGCCTCCCAAAGTGCTGGGATTACAGACATGAGCCACTGTGCCCAGTCATTTTTTTTTTTTTTTTACTTTTAGTAGAGGCTGGATTTCACCATGTTGGCCAGGCTGGTTTCGAACTCCTGACTTCAAGTGATTCACCCACCTCAGCCTCCCAAAGCACTGGGAATACAGGTGTGATTCTCTGGGCCTTTTTTCCCCAGTTCTTTCCACACGGTATTGCTGCCACACATCTGCATGTGCCCAAACAAAGCATGTGATGGGTAGGCTTTTCTTTCATAGTGAAGGTTTTCTTCCTATTTTATTTCTATCATACATTATTTTATACCAGGCTGGCCAGAAAGAAATGATCTGTACTCAAAACAAAGAGTCCTGGTTAGGCAGTGATGTTTTCCTTCTACATTGTTTATTACATCAGTACTTGGCCATTAAACAGAAGAAAATGTTTCACTCTTTGCTGTTAATTATAATGCTAACCTTTTTTCCCAGCCTACTTTTAAAACATTGAATGATGCTTCTTTCTGTCTTTAATGTGATATTTTAGCAATGTGTAAGGCCTTCTAGCTATAAATACCTTTAACTTCAGTAGTTTTATGTATTAATGTTCCTTATTAATCTGACATTTTTGCTTATGATGTGTCTAAGAATTTAAATTTATATGCAGTAATCAACCCATCTCTGCTAGGATTTCCTACTCTCATCAGAGGGATCAATAACAAATTGGGTTGTAACTAAAACTTATTTTTGGTTTTGAATTATAATAAAAAGTCTAGTAAAAAGGAGTGCTGTGCCTGGTTCTGAATTTAACCCCTGAGAGCATGGCTTTTTTTTTTTTTTTTTTTTTTACTCTATTGGGAGGCACAGAACAGCATTAATGTTGAGAAAATGGATTTGAGGATTTACTGGGTGATGTTGGTCAATTTTCTTAACTTCTCTGTACTTTAATTTCCTCAGCAGAAATAATGGCAGTAATCTCATAGGGTTGTTGTGAGGTAAAAAATGAGCAGACAATGTGAAAAGCACACAGTACTGTTTGGCACAGGATGAGTACTCCAAATAGCCTTTAAGCGATGTGATTTATTATTTTTGTCTAGTGAGTGATGAGTCTCCAAATATGTTGGTTGTGCCAGGCAGGTGGATTTAAAAAAGAGTATGACTTGATTGTTTAACCTTAACTGGGTGTGAAAAATTTTGATGTCTGTCTCCTTTCTTGAAGGAAGGACCTTCAGCCACGTTCAGGGGTCATTGAAAGACCAAAGGTCGGAATTTTTGATGACTCCTGAATGTGGCTGAACGTCCCTGGGGAGGGGGGATATTTGCCAGCTCTGTGGGATAGGAGGCAAAGACAATGCCCTCTTGGAGAGGGCTGGAGGAAAGGGCCAGAGATGAGAGAAGATATCTTGTCCAGGTTTATGCCACGCATACACATGCTGACGTTTTGGAACATGGTAAGTGAGGACTGAGAGGGAAGTGGTTAGAGCGGTCCAATGCTGCTGCCTTTTCACAGAGTTTTCTATACAAGTAAGTTCCTTTAACATGGGGCTGGCATCAAACTACACTGGGACTGAAATTCCTTTCTTTAACTGGGAAAAATGCCTTTCCCTCTTGGCTCTGAGTCTGAGCAGGACTCTGAGCGCTCTCTCACACTGGCAGCAGCTTCTCCTCTTTCTTCCTCTTTATTGTTACAAAATGTTAGTTTTATAGGCCTAAGCTTTCTTAAATTTATAGCATTTTATTCTGGGCTATGGAGTCCACATTTTGAAAAAAGGAGTCAGTTTGTGTTACCTTTGCTGATCCTAGAAACAGAGCATGCAGAAGGAACTTGAGGCATTTACCCCATTGTCCTTTGCGCTCAGGCTGGCTCCCTGCCTAAGTGACAGAGTCCCATGGCTGCTACTGATGAGCAGCACCTGTTGATAGCTGGATCCTCAACTTGTTTAACCCATGAGTTGGCTGAGTGTTTCTTGATTCTTTGATTCCAAGGCTGAGATTTTTTAAAGAAAGGTGTAGTACGTAAAAGAAATGAAATACTATTCAGCCATAAAAATGAAATCCTGCTATTTTCAGTAACTTGGATGAAACTGGAGGTCATTGTGTTAAGTGAAATAAGCCAGGCACAAAAAAATATCACATGTTCTCATTCACATGTAGGAGTTAAAAAAAAAATTGAACAGATGGTAGAGTGGAAAAATAAGAGACTGGCAAGGGTGGGAGAGGGAAGGATGAAGAAGAGTGAGTTAAAGGTTAAAAACATACAGTAAGATAGAAGGAATACATTTAATGTTTGATAGCAGAGCAGGGTGACTACATTTAACAATGTATTGTATCTTGGTGATGGACACCCTGAATACCCTGACTTGATCACTACGCATTGTATACCTGTAACAAAATTTCTCACGTACCGCATACACTTTCACGAAGAGCACTGGCTTTCCACCTCCCTTTCCCAGACTGATACTTACATGAACTACAAGGTGGAGCCCAGTGCCTTTCTCTGGAGTTTGAAATCACACCGCCACGTCACTAGTTCTACTTTCTTTGCAGATTGAGCATGTCGTTTTCTCTGAAGATCTTGCCTAGAAAAATGCCATATTTAGAGCTGCAGAAGATTAACTCAGTCCCTGTCAATTACATTCTATCTCAGGAGAGATCCTTGCTAAGGTCTGCTGAGCCATAGCTAACACACATTCTTTGATTCTCAGAAGGAAACTAATAGTGCAGAAAAATCTTGATTTAGTTCTGTGAATGACTGCCCGTCTAATCCCTTGCAGAAAAAGGAGCTAACCTGAGATCAAGAGGATAAACCAGCATTTGGCATGCAGTCCTGGTTAAAAACTTGTCCCAAAAAGGCAATGGTAGTCCTCCATTCACAACTGCCTGAGTTTGATCCCATGACCCGGTGGTATGGATGCTCATTTTCCGATAACAGCAGGAACTGGTACGGGAAACCCCGGTGCCCCCAACTCCTTTGCCTCAACTGGCTTCATGGTGCCAGGTGTACCATAAGTAACTAGAACATATTTTCCTGGAACACATTGCAATTGGTGAGATTCCAGGTTCTTTTCTTTCTATACCCTGGGCTTGGCTGCTGCTCCTGTTCATGCTTTTGGAGAAGGGGAATTGGGTAAAAAGTCATCGCAATTTTGGATGGTACTAAGAAATCCCACTCTTTTCCGTGGAGCCTTGGAGGCATTCAGCGGCTTCAAGATGAAGCCGAACCTCTCCTTCCCAGTCCCTGGCTGCCAGAAACTCATTGAAGTGGGCGATGAACGCAAACCCTGTACTACTTATGAGAAGCATGTGGCCACAGAAGTTGCTGCTGATGCTCTGGGTGAAGAGTGGAAGGGTTATGTGGTCCGAATCAGTGGTGGGAACCACAAACAAGGTCTCCTCATGAAGCAGGTGTCTTGACTCATGACCATGTCCACCTGCTACTGACTAAGGGGCATTCCTGTTAGAGACCAAGGAGAGCTGGAGAAAGAAAGAGAAAATTAGTTTGTGGTTGCATCGTGGATGCCAGTCTCAGCGTTCTCAAGTTGGTTATTGTTATAAAAAGAAAAAAAAAAGAAGAAGGATGTTCCTGGACTGACTGATACAACTGTGCATCATTGCCTGGGGCCCAAAAAGGCTAACAGAATCTGAAAATTTTCAATCTTGCTAAAGAAAATGATGTCTGCCAGTATGTAGTAAGAAAGCCCTTAAACAAAGAAGGTTGGAAACCTAGAACCAAAGCACCCGAGATTCCTTGTCTTGTTACTCCACGTGTCCTGCAGCACGAATGGCAGTGTATTGCTCTGAAGAAGCCGCATACTAAGAAAAATAAGGAAGAGGCTGCAGAATACGCTAAACTTTTGGCCAAGAGAATGAAGGAGGCTAAAGAGAAGCACCAGGAACAAACTGCAGAGACACAGACATTCCTCTCAGCGAGCTTCTACTTCTAAGTCTGAATCCAGTCAGAAATAAGATTTTTTTGAGTAACAAATAAGATCAGACTCAAAAAAAAAATCCACCAAATTGATGAGCTGGCTGTGGTCAGGAAAAGGTTAGTTCTTAAACTTCAGCTATTTACCTTGACCCTTAAGTACTGGAGTTTCTCAGGCTATGCCACAGCCTGTCTCTCGTGAAGTTATGTGGATGATGCGTCTCTCCATTGTCCCTGGCATACACAGAAAAGGAATCTTTGTTTCCTTATAACTCATCTGTTCCTGCTGCTGCTTGGCCACCGAGTACTAACCCTATTTCCAACTTTGGAGCCCCTTGCCCAGCTACAGAATAGGTGGGGAGGATGGGAGTGTTCTCAGGTACAACCTGCCAGGCAGTCAGTGGAGAAATTCACGATAAACATGTTTGGTAACCAGAAGGCAGCAGAGAGAGTTACAGGGAGAAGTGCGGGTTCGGTTCTGGAATGTGTGGGGAGCTTTCCCAGGGCATCAGAAATGCTTTACAATTCAAATTCCAGCTGGGATAAGAACTTCAGAGGAAATTGCACTTAGTGTAAGCTGGTGCTGAGGTCTTCTCTGAAATGATTATCCTGCACACTAATAGGATTAGGCATCTTTTAACGTGCCAGCCTTTCTGAACCCAGTCACGCTGGGAGTTTCCCATGGGATCATGAAAAGCTGAAGGGAACAGGAGGCTAAATGTCATTCACTTGGAGGATCCTAGGGAGGAAGGGGGTCACTCTAGAGATCTGGAGCCTCTTTTGCTTGGGGTGGAGAGTTTGGTTGCTGCTTCTTGGGTGTGATGGGCTTGGTCCCTCCCTTCCCACCCGACTTGGTATCTGGGCAGGGGGACCGATGGAAACTGCCTTAGTGCTGTATATCTGTTTTCTTTTTTTTCAAACAGTTCCCTCTTATGATTCTGAGAATGATTATGGTTCTGTGGGTAGAAGCTTCTCTCTGCAAGTTAGTTCCGTCTGTGGATTCTGCCATATTTTAAGTCACACCTGGAGCTCTGAAGCTGGGAATCAAGTGGAGGAAGGAGAGAGAACTCCAGGGTGGCTCCCAGCTGGGTGGAGATGGCTCACCTGTGCTCTCCCACCCCCAAGTGTCACTGAAACAAGTGGGGAAGACTTGTCTGGGACCCCTCTCTCCTTTCCCATGTGCCCCTTGAAGCCACCCTTCCATGGTCATTTCTGGCCACTGAGACCCCCATGGGTCTGAGCTCCAGGCCACAGCCCCAGCCTAGTGACTCTTAGAGTGTCAGCATCTAGACAGGGACAGCCCCGGCCCACAGCATGAGCTCTGGAGCTTATGGGCTGCGTGCATCCATCCACCCCTACTTTTATTTTAATGTTGTGAGACAGGAATGGAAGAATGTAGGTTACCATTAAAATCCAACAGCAGCCCGAGGTGGTTCGATGTTACAGTTGAAAGAGCATGGGCTTTGGATTCAGCAAGAATGAGGAATGGGAATTCAGTCTGCCCCTTGCTAAAGTGTAGGCAGAGGGTCCTTGGCTAGACGTCTCTGAGGCTGTTTCCACATCTGTAACACTGTGGCTGTGAAGATGACATAGCTGATCTGTGTAAATGTGTGTTATTGTGGTGCTTTATTACAGTAGCTGCTATCATTACACATAAAGCATTAACTTATAAAGGACGTTTTCATTTTGGTAAACTTCAGGGCCGTTGTAGATTTTTGTCCTGCACATCAGTCTGCATCAACTATTAAACATTAGACTGCTTCTCAGGCTGTTCGGCATGCAGAATGTATCTGCTGTGCTCTCAAAACCGATGGAGGGAGTCCCAGTACGGAGGGACAGGAGGGGATGAGGCCAGAGGTACAACCACCAGGTTCCAAGGGGCAGTGCACACATCTCCAGATGGCCGCTGTCCACAAGATAATGGGCAAGGATGAAAGTTTCTCATGTCTGATGACAGACCTGTGCTAGGTTTCATGGGATGCTTTCTGTCCCCTGTTAGAAATACATATTGAACTTTGTGAAAACAGTCTTGATAGGCCACTCAATCGTCCTCTCCTCAGGCATACTCTCCTTTCCCTGGTATTGAAATGCCTGCAGTTAGTTTGAAGTGTGTGTCAGTAGTGATCAGATGTAGATTATGCATTATCAGCTAGTGACAGTAATTAGTATTAGATTCTCACAGCTCTAACCTGGGCATCTCTGAGAGGAGCTAAACTTGGTTGAAGAAGTACAAGGAGATAAAAGAAGAAAGGATGCTGGACAGAGCTTGGCCAGCTGGGCCCTGTTCCAGGCCAAGGTTTGGGCTGTGGTGCAGGCTGCACTATCACTAGCTGAGTTGGTCCATGGGTACCAAAAGTTGCCCTGTTCCAGCTGTTGATACCTGTGTCTTTTTGTTTGTTTGAGATAAGTTCTTGCTTAGTTGCTCAGGCTGGAGTGCAGTGGCGTGATCTCGGCTCACTGCAACTTCCGCTTCCTGGATTCAAGCATTTCTTGTTCCTCACCCTTCTGAGTAGTTGGGACTGCAGGCATGTGCCAGCACGCCTGGCTAATTATTGTGTTTTTAGTAAAGATGGGGTTTTCTCCATGTTGGCCAGGCTGGTCTGGAACTCCTGGCCAAGAGTGATCCACCCACCTCAGCCTCCCAAATGCTGGGGCTACAGGTGTGAGCCACCATGCCTGGCTGCTCATACCTGTGTTTACAAACTCATCAGCTAAGGAGTTCCAGAAAGATCTGAGATTAGTCTGTGAGACCTAGCCACATGGTTCGCCAAGCATTTATGTATCCAGGTCTTTAAAACCAGCAGCTCTGTCTGGTTCAGTTCTTCTCTCTTTTCTCTACCATTAAATGGAGGGGAAAAGGGAATGTGTGTGTTTATCATGCAGCTTCCTCACACTTACTGAGTAGGCTTCTAACTTGTGGCTCTTCCCAGCAAGCTATTCTCATTCAGGGACCACAGCTCCCTGCGTTGTCTGGGGAGACCTGACACAGGGCAATCTGGATTTTTTTTTCCATTATCTTCATAGACTTTTCTCATTATTACCTTGATTTAACTATGCTGTTTCTCTTTGTCACATAGTTTTGATACAGGGATTTGTTCATATATGATAGCTCTGTGAGATAGACTGGAAAAGACAGTATATACAAAATTCCCAATATTTTGTAGTTTTGGGGAATAACCCAGTAGATTGCCTAATTTACTGTCTCTGTGTTTCTCCCTCCTGCACAATCATACAACATGAGAACACTTTTTAAAATAAATTTTTATTCAAAACTCTGAAGTTGAAAGCTTTATTTATTCAGAACTAAATTTTTATTCCATCAAAACAATTGTAATGTGTACCAAGTAACAAATTTTTAAAATTCTATCCTCCTCTCCTTACAAATACCTAGTTGAACATTGCACATTTTAATAAATTGGAGGTAATTATTCACAGGTGGAGGGAGAGGTCTGTTATGTGTGCCTTTCCTTTTATGACTCTGGACTTGATTATATGAACTGGACAGAATATTCTTTTTTTAAAAAATGAACAGTTTTCTGCTAACCCAGTTATTAGGAGCAAACCTAGTGGAGTAAATTGGGTGATTACAGAGTCTGATTACCAAAGAAGAAAATAATCTGGAAAATACAGAAAACTACAAAGTATAAAAACAGTACAACCATAACTGCATCAGATAGATAACATTCTTGCTGTTTTAGTGCGTATTCTTCCAGTCTTTTTTCTATTTGCATATTTCTTGTTACTGAGATCCTGTGGGTACATATTTTTTTCACATAACATATGGTCATTTCCTATGCCACTAATTATACAGCTGTTCAACTAATGGTGTAATTATATTTGGAGGTTACGTTAAACTCCACTTCATTGCCGAACACTTGAGGCTGAATTTGTTCTGTTATTGAATGCATGGTGGGTATTTTTAGGCAGAAATGAAACCAAATGTAAATAGAGATTAAAGGAGAAAGTCTGGGAAACTATTGCTAAGACTTTCTTGAGTCTAGCATCAAATTTTTGCATTAGTCACTATTTCTATTATTAGATAACATCAACTCAGCAGATTCTTCTGGAATTTATGTTCCCATCCCTAGGCCCACAGAAAGATCAGAGTCTGGTGCATGGTTTTACTGAGGCTAGTGGTCCCAAGAGTTTGATGGGGAGTTATCTTCATATCTTGGACTGAAACAGCTTTCTGGGAGGAGATGCTAAAGTGATTTGATCATCGTCTTAAGTTCCGTGTTGACGTGATGCTGGTGGTCCCATTCACAGCTTGGCTGATGGTTAAAGCACATGGGCCAGCACCTCATCAGCAGTGAGGCTGACTGCACACCCGTCTCTAATCAGGAAATACTGTTTTGAAATCATTGCTACATGAGACCTGCCATGTCTCTGCTGAGAGATTTTACGAGGAGTGTTTATTCCTCTAGGGCAGCTGTTCTTAACTGCATTAGGTCAGACCCATTTGAGATTCCAAATTGTTCACATACACGTGAAATTCTGTGTTTAATCTCACAGGAGTTGTGGTTCCCTAAAGCTCAAACTTATTCCCAAGTTGAGAAGTCTTATTTTAGATGCTGTAAGCTCTGTCCAAACCCAGGACCCTCATCCCTCTCTCACCAGCATGCCCTGGGTGCGGCCATGGCTTTTCCATCGCCTTGCATCCACTTCTGGGTTGGGATCATCTCTTCCTCCAGGCAGTCCTCCTGGGTAGAGTCCCTCTCAGCACAATCTAGTCCTGCTGCTGTTCCTAAGTCCCTGTCTGGCCCACAGGAAACTCACTTACTTGGTCCTGACAAATTCTGACAGTGATCATCCATCTGGATAGGCTTTCAAATTTTCCATGCATAGTTCCCTATGCCTGACAAACAACAGTGGACCCATGTGCCACTTCATCTTACTCCCTGAAAACTTTTAACTTGGTTTGAGGCAGAGTAGGGGAGGAAGGACCCCATTAGCCTTCTCCACAGAAATTATCTACACCTTTTAAACTGCTGTCTTTTGATACTTTTAATGCTGGCAGAACTTGTTTCAAAACCTAAGGCTTCCTGGCCAAGCACGGTGGCTCACTCCTGTAACCCCAGCACCTTGGGAGGCTAAGGCAGGCAGATCACGAGATCAAAAGAACGAGACCATCCTGGCCAACATGGGAAACCCCGTCTCTACTAAACATAGAAAAATTAGCCAGGCGTGGTAGCAGGCACCTGTAATCCCAGCTACTCAGAGGCTGAGGCAGGAGAATAGCTTGAACCATGGATGCAGAGGTTGCAGTGAGCCAAGATCACGGCACTGCACTCCAGCCTGGGTGACAGCAAGACTCCATCTCTAAATAATAAAAACAAAACCTATAGCTTCCTTAGAATACAGGGAAGGGTGCTGGATACTGATTATTCTGTCCTAGTTTATGATGTCTCAGGAAAATTGGAGATAGCAGGTATTCCATTTTAGCATCTTAATGTAGGTTTCTCTTTTCATGACTAGGAGTAGAGAGACCTTGATGGAATGGGATATAGGAAGGGCATGGCTTTGGATTGCGAAGAAGTGCCCTAGGTATGCTGTGGGCTTCTACAGGACTGATTCTGAAGGGAAACAGGTAGTTTTAAAATCTGGCTCCCCCCCGCAACCCCCCACTGAGAAGGAGGAGGGACTTGTCTGGCACTGGCGTGGTGTTTTCTGTTACCTGTCACACTGAATGTATCCAGTATCAACATGTAAAGTCCTGGTTTTCAGAAGCCATGTGTGGTCTTGTGATATTCTTAGGATCCCTAAATCAACAGATGACTTCAGTTGGGAGGAAGGGTAGCATCTTGATGATTTTAACTTTTCATCCCTATTATGTCTAACAGAAAAAGCAGAGAGAATTAAAAGTCAGAATTTGAGATAATCTCTTTTCAGTGATAATTTGTGAGATGCAGGAAAGTCTTTTATTTGGGCTTTAATTTGCTTGTAAATGACTTTTTTTTTTTTTTTTTTTTTTTTTTTTTTTTTTTTTTTGAGATAGAGTCTCACTCTGTCACCCAGGCTGGAATGCAGTGGCATGATCTTGGCTCATTGCAACCTCTGCCTCCTAGGTCCAAGCGATTCTCCCGCCTCAGCCTCCCGAGTAGCTGGGATTACAGGTGCATGCCACCATGCCTGGCTCATTTTTGTATTTTTAGTAGAGACGGGGTTTCACCATATTGACCAGGCTGCTCTTGAACTCCTCATCTCATGATCTGCCCACCTTGGCCTCCCAAAGTGCTGGGATTACAGGCATGAGCCACCATACCTGGCCATACATGACTTATTTAAATGTAGGAATTGGCAAGGATTTTTTCTGGGGAGGCACCGTGGGTAGAGCTTCTGTCCACCCATCCCTGGAAAAGCTGGGAGTGAGTAACAGTATGAGGAAGGAATAGGAGGTGTTAGGGAGCATCTATACACAGAGACATTTTCCCACACATTCTGCCAGCCAATTAGAATGAACTCTTTTTTACCAAGCTCTTTAAAATAGCAAGTAGTCCTTGAAAAGATTAGCTACTGTGGCATTCAATTAGACGAAGTATTCTTCTCCTGAAGGTGGTGGCTCTGAAATAATGGTAAGTGTGACTGGGAAAAATTGTCATTTTGGAGTATGCAGCTGTTTACCCGAGGACAGGTTAAAGTGGCTTACCAGGAGAGGGTTCTGGAGGGATCCTTTGTACGCTGAAGAAGAGAGGAAGAGCGGAACTCATACGTCGAATCAATAGAGAAGCCTTAGGTGAGGCCGGCCAGTGTATCTCAAATTGTGTTCCGCAGACCAGGGGTCCCCACTAATTATACAGCCATTCAACTAATGGTATAATTATATTTGGAGATTACACAACCCCTGGGCTGTGGACTGGTACCAGACTGTGGCCTGCTAGGAGCCAGACCGCACAGCAGGGGGTGAGTGGCAGGCAAGGGAGCATTACTGCCTGAGCTCTGCCTCCTGTCAGATGAGCAATGGCATTAGATTCTCACAGTGGCAGGGGTGCTATTGAGAACAGCACATGCGAGGGGTCGAGGTTGGGGGCTCCTGTGAGAAGCCGATAAATGCCTGATGACCTGAGATGGAACAGTTCCATCCCAAAACCATCCCCCTGGCCCTCCCTAAAGCCCCATGGAAAAACCGTCTTCCATAAAACTAGTCCCTGCTGCCAAAAAGGCTGGGAACTGCTTCCATAGACTGCTAATCCCGTGGGAGGCTCCAGAGGTGGGGGAGAGGGCCTGTGGTCGAGTACATTTGGGAAAGGCCCCTTGTATCCCTGAGTTGGGCTTTCATGGTAGATATTTGCGTGTTAAAGGTTCTGAGAAGACTGCAATCTTGAAACTTGTTCAACCTTTCTTTGTGTCCTTTTTGAGACAGTCTCATTCTGTCGCCCAGGCAAGAGTGCAGTGGCGTGATGTTGGCCCACTGCAGTCTCCGCCTCCCCGGGTTCAAGTGATTCTTCAGCCTCAGCCTCCCAAAGCTGGGATTATGGTGTGTGCCCCCACACCCGCCTAATTTTTTGTATTTTTAGCAGACGTGGAGTTTTGCCATGTTGGCCAGGCTGATCTTGAACTCCTGGCCTAAAGTGATGCACCTGCCTCGGCTTCCCAAAGTGCTGGGATTACAGGTGTGAGCCACCATGCCTGGCCTAGAAGCTTGTGCAACTTAAAGAAGCATTTTCCTAAACTATCTGAACAAAGAACACCTTCCACCTCAGACATTAGGACTTATACATTTGGAATATCATGTGCCCTACCCTTTGGGAGGTTTATACTTCCTAAACAGTTGCTTTTCAAAAATGCTTTTTGAAATCCAGCTAAATTGTCTTCAAATCAATGGGGTATTTGCTCAAATAGTGTCAATGGTGACTTGTTTACTGTGAATGTCAGTTTGAAAATTAGAGTCAAATTTAAGGTCTGATTTAAAGACAGGATGAAAAATACTAGATTGGGATAAATAACATGAAATGTGCACTTGGAAAATGTATTTGCATCTAATGGCAGGTAAAGGACATCTGGGAGGAGGCAGTAAAAGCAGTTGATGAGAAGTCATCAGAGTACAGACTGGTGCCATCCACCCAGCCGTCTAGTGGTGAACGTCTTAATTTTTAAAATAACCACTTGCCATAACATTTTCTCTTCTGTAGCCCTCTACCTTTGACATACTTTGTTCCTTCATTGTGGTTTTTGTTTGTGTGTTTTTGTTTGTTTGTTTGTTTGTTTGTTTGTTTTTGAGACAGAGTCTTGCTCTGTTGCCCAGGCTGGAGTGCAGTGGCGCAATCTAATCTCACTGCAACCTCTGCCTCCTAGGTTCAAACAATTCTCCTGTCTCAGCCTCCCAGGTAGCTGGAATTATGGGCATGCACCACCATGCCAGGCTAATTTTTTTGTGTTTTTAGTACAGACGGTGTTTCTCCATGTTGGTCAGGCTTGTCTCGAACTCCTGACCTCTGGTGATCCACCTGCCTCTGCCTTCCAAAGGGCTGGGATTACAGGTGTGAGCCACCTTGCCTGGCCCATTGTATTCTAAAGAATCGTTCCTTTGATGCAGTTGACTATTTTCACTGCAGCTCAGTATTCCATTGCATGTCTATGTTGATAGACATTTGATTGTTCCCAGGTTTTTGCATGTATGACACTGCTGCTGTGAACCTTCTTACAGGTGCCTGGTATGCATGCACAAGTTTTTCTAGAGGATGTCTCCAAGAAGGGACCTACACAGTCATGAGGAAAGAGGATGTCTGATTTTGCTAGAGATCTATTTTCTCCAGTGGTGGTGTTGATTTATACTACCACTAGCAGTGAAAGAACACTCCCATTATTTCCCCTTCTAGACAACTGGCACTATGATCATTTTTTTGCAATGTGGGTATCAAATGGTGTCTTTGGAGTTTTAATTTGCATTTCTCTGATTCTTAATGAGATTAAGAACATCTTTCTCAGTTAATGGACCATTTGCATTTCCTCCAGTGAAATGCCTTTTACCCATTTTGCTATCAGATTTTCTTTTGTCGATTCATCGATTCTTTACAGATTTTAATACTAATACGTTGCCAGGTTATGTGCTACAAAAAGTTTATAGTGTTTTTTTTTATGAAAAGAATTTGAATGTTAATATAATCAATTTTATCAGCCTTTTTCCTTTATGGTTTATACATTTTTTCTTAATATCTACCTGCATTCCCTCCAAAAGTTTTATAGTTTCACCTTCTCTAATCCATGTAGAATTTTTTTTTATGTGAAGTGTGAGATAGGAATCCAGTTGCATTTTTTCCCCTCATGGGAAACCAGTGTCTGAGCCTCACTGATTTTAAAGCTTTGTCCTTCCATGCCATCGAGCTTCGCCAATTTTAATCCCTTCTGTCCTCCTAAGCCATCACTCACTTTTTCTAATGTGCATGTTATCCATTTGGATTTTTGATTTTGTTCCATTCACCTATTTGTCTATTTGCTTACCAATATCAAACTGTTTTGGTTACTATATGTTTATGTATCTTTATCTGGTGGAAGGTGATCTCTACTGTGTTTTTCAGGAATATTTTGGTGGTTCTTGGACATTGGCACTTTTTTTAACTTTTAGATTGAGGGGTACATATGCAGGTTTGTTTATATAGGTGAATCTTATGTCATGGGGGTTTGGTGTACAGATTATTTTATCACCCAGGTAATAGGCATAGCACCCAATAGGTAGATTTTCAATCCTCACCTTCCTCCCACCCTCCATCCTCAAGTACGCCCCAGAGTCTGTTGTTCCCTGTAGTGTCCACATGTATGTGATGTTTAACTCCAACTTACAGGTGAAAACATGTAATATTTGGTTTTCTGTTCCTCTGTTTGCTTTTAGCTCCATCCATGGTGCTGCATAGGACATGATCTTTTCTTGTTTACAGCTACATAGTATTCCGTGGTGTGTGTACCACTTTTTTTTTTTTTTAACCAGTCTAATGTTGATGGGCATTTAGGTCGATTCCATGTCTTTGCTGCTGTGACTGGTACTGTGATGAACATATGTGTGCATATGTGTTTACGGTAGAATTTTTTTATTCCTTTGGGCATAATAGTAATGGGATTGATGGGTCAAATAGTAATTCTGTTTCAAGTTCTCTCAGACATCACTAAACTGCTTTCCATAATGGCTGAACTAATTTGCGTTCCCACTAGCAGTGTATAAATGCATTCTCTTTTCTCTGCAGCTTCACCAGTAGCAGTTATTTTTTAATAATAGCCATTCTGGCTGGTGCGAGATGGTATCTGTGGTTTTGATTTTTCTGATTAGGGATGTTGAGCATTTTTTCGTATGCTTGTTGGCCATGTGTCAGTCTTCTTGTGAAAAGTGTCTGTTCATGCCCTTTGCTCCACTTTTTAATGAGGTTGTTGGTGTTTCGCTTGTGAATTTAAGTTCTTTATAGATTCTGGGTATTAGATTTTTGTCAGATACATAGTTTGTAAATATTTTATCCCATGTTATAGGTTGTCTATTCTGTTGATCTTCTGCTTTTGCTTATTCTTTCTAATAGTTTAATTAGGTCCCATGTGTCCATTTTGTTTCTTTTGCAATTGCTTTTGGCATCTTTTTCATGAAGTCTTTGCCAGTTTCTATGTCCAGAATAGCATTTCTTAGGTTATCTTCCTATTTGTGAATGAATTAAAGATCTTCCATAGTTTTCATAGTCTTAGGTTTTATATTTAAGTCTTTAATCCATCTTGAGTTGATTTTTGCATGTATGTAATGAAGGGGTCTAATTTTATTCTTCTGCATATTGCTAGCGAATTATCCCAGTACCATTCATTGAATAGAGAGTATTTTTGAAGTATGTTCCTTCAGTGCCTAATTTGAGTTTTTAACATGAAGGAGCATTTTGTTTTATGAAAAGTTTTTTCTGCCTCTATTGAGATAATCATGTGATTTTTATTTTATTTCTATTTTTATTTTTATTTTGAAAGAAAAAGAAAAAGAGCTAAAGAAAGAAAAAAAGAATGAAAGAGAGAAAGAAAGAGGAAAAGAAAGAGGGAGAGAGAAACGGATTCTTGTTTTATTGCCCAGGCTAGAATGCCGTCTAAAAATGGGTATTAAAAACCTCTTTTATGTCAATAATTGTGCTTAACAATGGAGACAGGAAGGAATAAGGGATGAAAATAACAAATAAGCAGCCAACCAATATTTTATTTAAACCTGTGAAATGCTATGCAATTGCTGAGGAGTGATTTACTTCCAATTATGTGGTCACTTTTAAAATAGGTGTAATGTGATACTGAGAAAAATGTATGTTTTGTGGATTTGTGGGAGGAGAGTTCTGTAAATATTTGTTAAGTCTAGTTGTTCCAG